>CAJQUN010000752.1:0-205609 GCA_907163345.1 Haberlea rhodopensis | reverse complement strand
TTGAGCTTGTAGGGCATAGCTAACAATCTTCTACTTGCTCAAAAGCCAACACAAAACTAAAAACTCATAACCCAAGTAACTCAATCCAATTGAACAACTTAATTTACTACAATGAGACATAAACATATCAACGTTTTAATTTCAGAACTTTCTATAAATGAAACATTTTCAAATATAGAAACTTCATTAAAGTAAGGAGCTTTCAAAATTAAATGCATCTCTTCTAAATCACTCAATTTGAGCAATTAACATTTAAGTCTCATTCTCATCGATAGATTGGTGGCCGTTGATTATGACACAGCGAGACTCAAGTGTATCATAGCAGTATGATCACAACCTTTGTGATTTTCAGAAGTCAAACAACTTCTTTAGGCTTACCCTGAATGCCACATGTCAATTAAACTTCTTTATTAGACAATGACCGAAATATAATTACAGCAAAACCTACCGATCTTGGGTAGTTCCTAGCATATGCGCTTCACGAAGACCTAGATACAAATGACTAGCAACGTACGAGAACCTGTCAGTCATAGTTAGCGTGCAGTACATTCATTTCACTCATATGTCCCGATTGAATCTAGGGTATTGGTTAGTCGAGGCCCCTTATGATTTCAATAACTATGTATTTGTTTCACGTTATATGATTCATTGTGTACGTATATGAAAAAAAACTCCTTTCTCACAAACATTACTCTCTGGCCAGAGATTCCTGAATCATATACAGAAAAACACATAGGACATTGGTTCATCAAGACCAGTGGTGAATCCCCAACGACAATCATAGGCCTCGACATCATCACTGAATACCCAAAATAACAACTTTATGACCCGCATGTGATCAGTCATTAAATCAAAGTACACAGCTATCTGTCAAGACCTCAATGACGCCTCGGGTCATGAGGAGTAATGATGCATAACTATGAGTAGGAATTTTATACTCAACAAATGGTAACCACTTATAAAATTTCGAGTAGGGTCGTTCAGTGAACCCATTCTTAATGAGCACCTATTCATGTGTGCTGACTTCTCCAAGCCAACGCCAATGAAACGCAGCACACTACACTAGACACATCATGAATACCAGTCTCTAACGAGCATACATTGATATCCCATTCTCGAGGCTCATCGACCAGGAACATTTAGAAATCGCAGACGAGAATGTATTTCATGGCCACCATCATATGCGTAACCACATTCTATGGACTATAGCAATCTCAAGGACTTCATCAACGCATCAAGATGTATGGGTAAACATGATGAGGAGGAGTGACATATATATAATATTCAAACAAAGATTTGTGATGATAAGATTATAAGTACAATCAATCAACTATTGATTTACTTAATCATATATGACAACAATATCTTTCACTTTCCCAAGCCAACTACTCATGTGTCTCAAGACCATCTTCTCAAGATGTCTGACATACACCAATCGTTTAAAGACTTTGTCAGTGGACCTGCTATATTTTTCTTGTGAATCAACTCTATCGATAATGATGTCGCATCTATCATCTTTCTCAATAGATGATATTTTCTCAATATATGTTTGGATTCTGATGAAATATTGGTTATTCGTAATAGCTCAACTGTTGTCACAGTACACAGGGACTGTGTCAACCACACTAGAAGTTACACCCAACTCTTAGATGAAATTTCATATCCAAACTGCCTCTTTGTTGCATTGTATGCTGCAATGTATTCAGCTTCAGTGGTGGAATCCAATGTGATGTCTTGCTTGGAACGTTCCAAAAGACAACACCACCATTAAGCTTAAATACAAATCCGAACATCGATTTGGAATCATCTACATCCGACTAAAAACTAGCATCAACTTAGCTTTCAACTTTTATTTCTACATTTACATATCCAAAAACCATGAACATATCATAAGTTCTTCATAATTACTTGATGATTATTTTCACAGTTTCCCAGTGACCTTCACTGGGATATGTCTGATGTCTGCTCATTACTCTAAAAGCATACTTCACATTAGGCTGAGTATACAACATAGCATATATTACGCCTTAAAAGTCGAAACATAAGGTACCAATGTCATCTTTTCTCCCTCCTCATCAATTTAATGCACATTAACCTCGAGAGATGAACACTATGACAAATTGGGGTTACCTTTTTCGACTATTCCATGCCAAACCCTTTAGCACAGTGTTATGTATGTAGATTTAGAGAGCTCAAGCATCCTCATAGATCCATCCCGGTAGATCTTTATGCCAAGCATATGAGATGCTTCTCTCAAATCTTTCATGGAGAAATTAGTAGATAACAATGCTTTAATTGATTGATCCAATACCATTCACAATGAGTATGATATAATCGACTTAAAGCACTACAAATATAAACCGCGCTCCCACTAACCTTTTTGCACACACATGTCACTTCCGGTTGTTAACAAACCCAAACATTTGGATAATGTTATCAACCAGATATTCTTGCTTTGGAACGCCTTCTTAGTCCTATAAATGGACCTCTGAAGTTTGCAAACATTTTGCTCACTCCCAGAAGTTATGAACACCTTTGGCTGCTACATTTCTACCTCAATGTCACCATTAAGAAATGATATGTTCACATCCATCTGTCATATCTCATTTTCATAATATAAAGATATAACTAATAAAATCTGGTTGCGCTTATCGTGTATGCCCAAATTAATCTCATTCAATCCTCAAGATCGATAACAATAATGTAATAGTGTGAGTATGGAGCGATCCCACGAGGAGGTGTGAATCTTTGTGTTAATAAAAATCAAAACAATAATAGTAAAATAAAAGTGGGGTTGTGAGTGAATTATTCTAATAAAAGTAAAAGCAAAAATTAAACTAATGAAAGCGATTTTTCGTATCGGTCGACTCTACCTTGGATATTATCATCTATTTCATCGATTTACAAAAGACTCAATTTTATTTGAACATTCGTCAATTAGAAATCTAATTCCTCCCGCACCTTATTCCCTAGTCAATTAGCCCAAGCGTTCTAATTTAACTTTCATGAATCAATCAATCTCTTTATGCGCAATCAAGATTAAAATCATGATAGCATTCAAAACTAGTGAGTGATGAACCTAAATAACATAAACACAAGTGGTTTATATAAATTCAGTCAATGGTTCTCCCTAAGAATTTAATAACACCAACAGCATGCAATTATCAATCTCAGTTGCTCGTAAATTCGATTAATAAAAACAATTATCAAATTTAGCATTAGATTACATGCAACTTATTAGGTTGTTAATCCAATAAATAAACACAAATCATATCATCAAAATCTGAAAACATTGATACTCAATAAAATTGATAATTAAAAGCGTAAGAATCTCCCAAGATAAATAAATCAAGTTTTTTGTCTTTCCAACCAATAATTAAAAACTAGCTACACGTGATCTAAGAAAAATGATAAACAAAAACAAAGGAAGAGATACTAATCCGATCGTCACTCCGCCTAGGTCGTCAATCCCGCCTTTGTGTTGATCTTCGTAGCGTTCTTCAACAAAATTGAAAGAGAAATTTTAAACTAAGCCTAAATTAATCTACCCTAACTATCTATGTGAGGGCCTGGTCCTAATCAGAGGTTTAATTAACACACGGTTGTTATATTAACGTAAACAGCGGAAGATTTAGTTAAAAACTTATAAAAAGTGACCCTCAAAATTTTTCGCATTTTGTTTCTAAAACATTTCCGAATAGTGAAAATATGTATTTCCAATTTTACATCTAACATGATATTCATCGCATAAGCATTACGTATAAATTCTTAGTAAAGTAATACTTAAAAATACAGATACTCAGGGCATACCCCGGTAATTTAAAACATAAGTAAAAATACTAATCAACTACTGGGACTCAAAAACATGAACCATATACCTGAGCTCGCTCTCAAGGAGCTCTGGTATTTATTGATGCCTCGTCTTGAGCATCCACAGTACGTCCACATGTACCACCTGTCATGCCCATACAACAAAGACATGACAGCCCCCCGCGAAGGGGGTCAGAACCCAGTACGAGAAACAGATAATATCACAGTGTATGACAAATAACATGCGATGCATGCCGTGCATGAATGCAAATGCATATGAAGGGTATCAAATCTCGAATATCCATATCTCAGGAGTCCAAAGGAAGATCATCAATCACTCATCAGTGCTCGAGCAGGATGTGACACGCTCCGCGCTCCGATCTATCTCTCAGTCGAGCCATCGGCGGTCCATCATCCTCGTGTATGGGCGACGTCGGCACGCTCGTCGCTCCGGCATCACTCAGCTCACTCTCTCTCCTGCCGAGCCAACGGCTGCCCATCATCCCCAGACACGCATCACAGATACCAAAGAAAAGATATAGGTACCAAGAAACGAATCGATAGGCTCAACATGACATGCTCAATGTCCATGCGTGTCAATGCATCATGCAATATCATATCTCATGTGATGCACCTCAAATCTCATGTCATCATATATCATGCAGTCAATGTACCATGTAATTCACATACTGCAGATCAACTTATCACATAGTCACATAAGGAACAAGTAATGACAAGTAAATCATACCCGGGAACATCACATGTCTTTGCCAGACATTGTGATAAAACCTGTTTTCTACGTACCTCGGACCAATGCTATATCTAACGAGTACTCCTCGAATAAATCTTGAGATCTGTTAACCTGATCATAATAGTTCCAAATACAACATAATGTCACATACTAGCCTTAAACTTATCAAAATAAAACTCAAACTTAGACCCAAAACCAATTCTCTAAATTTCAGCCTGCGCAACCGTAGAGATCGGCTCATAACTTGTCCGATACTTAATAAAATCACATGGGTCAATTTATTCAAAGATAACTCAAAAATGACCATTTCATCAGTTCAACTCATCTTCAAATTCGTTCATTTAGCCTAGGTAAAAAGGCCAAGAACAACTGCTGGAAAAACAGGACAATTCACCAAATTCCATCCTGACCCATTTTCGTATATAAATCGTAATATATTCATATGACGTCCAAATGACTTGAGGCTAGTGGGAACAGCACGAAAACTCAATGTACTACAGTTCATATTTGAAGTCCAGAAACTAGTTCGCTCATCTAGAGGTACATGCAAAACAAAGTATGGCAGTTTTAAAAATACTTATACACTCTGTTTTGATAGAGTGAGCAGTTCTAGGAACAAGTGTATATCTTGCACAAATAAACTCTAAATCATGTGAGGCTAGTTTCTAATGCAAGATAACTCAACGTTTTACAACTTTATTCAGACACCAGGTCAAAATCGTAAGCACATGTTACCCAGATTTACCAAGAACACACTGCATGTGCAACCAGCCTACATGCATGTTCCAGATTGTGCACCTTGTGGTAAAACATCATAACTCATTCATTTAAGTCCAATATTCTCACATTTTACCACAGGAATATTACTTACTTATCTATGAATTTTTTTTGAAACTCAACCTCAAATTCGAAACTTAACTAACCCAAAATTCGAAATGACAGATACATGCATGCTGAAATCTGTTGCACACATTTTGACAGAAAGTTATCTCTACCTTTCTCATGCCAAGACTCATAAAATTCGATCCTTAAACAACCCCAAGGTATATAAACTAAATAAAAGTGTTATACCTTCACTCCTCTTGAAGATTTGATGCACAAACCATCAACCTAGCTCAAACCAAGCTTTCACCTCTCCATTTGTTCCAAATTAGAAAATTCTTGATGGGTTCCTCTTCCCTAGCCTTGTAGCTTCTAAAACCTTAATTGCATGTAACATGCATAAAATTTTCACAAGAATTTGGTAGGAAAAAGGGCTGCAAATTTTCGAAATAGAAGGTGGGGGAGAAAGAGGAGAGAGGAAGAGAAATTGATGGGTTGAAGAGAGAGAAGATATGGTGAAAATGAAACAAAAAAATCTGATTTTGTATGTGTAAGGGGCGGGCTTCCTAAGCCAAAATGTGGGATTTTTAATTCATTTGATGTATTGTGGAATCCATGTGTCAATACATTATTATCTTGCAAGATTATTGGTCTAAAATCATGTATTAAACATGAGTTAATTAATTAGTGGCATGTGTTCTCCAAGTGCCATGTGATCATGCACACGCTCATGCACTAAAACATGTTCCACTAGTTGGTTGACTCATCATGGTCCGGAACACCTTAATTCAAAGTCTATACTTTTAATTATCCGGTTGCTTAATCATTGTTAATCCGGACTAATTAAGCATTGGGGCCTTACAAGCTAATTGATAAAAAGTTCTGATTTTCGAGGTATAAGAGGTTTGGAGGATGATGAATAAAGTTAGAATATTGTAGGATGGAAATAAATCTAGTTTTCATAATTTTCAGGACACTCGAGCATTGGGGCGCAGCTTGACGGGCGCTGGGGGCGCCTAGCATTCTGCCCGGAATAATTTTTCATCATTTCATGCACCTAGGCTCATAAGAAGTGTCGCCTAGGCGCAACAATTCTGTCGTTGCACCATAAGTTAGTTATTTTGGTCATAACTTCTCATACCAACTCTGAATTCAACGAATTAGCTGTCAACGCGAAGATAACAGAATATGCAACTTTTAATGTCGAGCCAAATTCTCAAAATATGTCTCAAACATGAAGAAATTTGAGGAGAAATGAGTGACATATGTCTTGGATTCCGGTTTTTTCCTTTTTTTCTACTTTCTTCCTTATTCCATTGTTTAAGCTAGGGGGGTGGGACATCGGGACGGGTTTTGGGGAATCGGGATATTCGGGGTTCGGGTAATCGGGTATCGGGATTACTAAAGTCATACCCGAACCCCGAACTCGCATATGTCGGGTACCCAAAATTCGAGTTCGGGAACCCGAAATCGGGTAACCGAACTTGAATTTTTATTTTTTTCAATTTTTTTTTAAAGAAAACGCTCTTTAGATTTAAACCTAAAAATATTTTTTTTATTTTTAAAAGGAAATCGGGTTCGGGTACCCGAACCCGAATAATTTTTCTCTCAAACCCCTACCCGAATCTCGTCCCGAACCCGCCATCTACCCGATCGGGGAATACCCGATTTATCCCGAAAAACCCGATTATCCCGACCCGATCGGGTATTTCCTGATCGGGTCGGGTCGGGTCGTGGACCCGAATTCCCGAACCCGTTTCCCACCCCTAGTTTTAGCTCGATCTCTTCACCTTTTCCAACATCTAACCAAATGTATGATTAGGAACCATAATATCAAGTTAACCATTAGATCATGCCTAATCATTGATAGTTAAGCACATAAACCGTGTCTATTTCTATACACATCATATACCATCATTACTTAAACTTTACTCGTTCTCGAGTAAATCAGACCAAACTACAATCTTTTGTTGGCCCATAGCTTCATAATAAACAAACTTGTCCTCACTTTAATGCCTCAATAATTTTTACACATGCATAGTTATGAAAGGCGTTGAAAAACTAACAATGAAACAAGTTCAATCCCTAGGCATTTCATACCCAACAAAGCAGCGAACGTGTGTTTGGTTATAAACAAGTACCAAGTACAAATTATAGATCCGATACATGTAAACCCATAATAGCTCAAGTTGTACACCAACACAAGTATAAGCTCACTTGCACACTCTTCTCCACTATCTTATCCACTTGCCAACACAAATCAAGTAGGTCTTTATTATCTGTAGCTTGGCCTAGGTATTGACTATGTTGCACGGATACGGATACGCGGATACGTGGATATGCAGATACAGGTACGACTGCACGGGATTTTTCAAAATTTGTAGGATACGATACGTCCGGATATGGCAAATTTTATTAATTTATTTATATATATATATATTTATATAATTAATAATATTTGTAATAAATCAAGTTTCAAGCATATAATCAACATTAAACACATTAGAAAATCAGAATAAAGTTGCAAACTCACCAACTTCACGACAAATGGTAAAATATTAATCCAGACCATCTAAAAATTTCAAGAATATAATCGACATAAACACATTAAAGTGGTTAGGAAATAAGGATTATAATTAAATAATTTAATTTTAATTACAATTTCAACCCTATGTTTTTAAAAAATTTCAAAAATTCCCGTATCCTACCCGTATCGGATACGGTCAACGGCGTATCTTGACCGTATCCGAAACGTATCCGAAATAAAAACTTATTTTTTTATCATCGGATACGCCACGTATCGGTGCCGTATCCTCGCGTATCCGTATCCCAGAAGTATCCGATACTTGACCGCGAAATTTTTTGGAGTATCGGTGCAACATAGGGTATTGACTAATGAAAAAAATGATAAGATATATCAAACAAGAGAGTATAATGATATGCACAATATAATCTTTTCTTCTTGCATGATTTTTTTTTCAAAACTTATTCGTTTTGTAAGGTTTACTTCAATTCTTTTCTTCTTTCTGCATTGGCTCCCCTTGGAGTCATAACTTTCTATATCTTCTCAAGGCATCCCCTTTTCTTTCATGCATATCATTCGTTTGACAATAAAGCTCTCAAATATATGAATCAATGACAACATGTGCATTTGAATGAAATACATCATACTCCCTTCAAAGATATGGACAAAAGTCATATTTAGGCTCATTATGGAAGATGATAAGCTAGTCAAATGATGTTGAATGGTGGTCGTTTGTATGTCTAGCTCACAACCATTATTTTACATTAAAGCTCAAAAAGGGACACTATGGTTGATTTTGTTTACATGGTAGGCTTGAAAGGCCCAAGCACATCATAGATCGCATATATCACTTCCATGTTCTCAAGTAGTCTAAACATATGCCTCAAAGAGCATGTAATTAAGTTTTAGCATTTATTCGAGGCTTCCGAAGACTATCACAAAGTTCACACAACCTTCACTACGCTATGTATATTTCACAAGTCATAACGGTTTCATGCTCAACATATTCAACTACTAAGTTAAAGCATAATTTGCATGAGAGTTCAAAGTTTTTCAAGGTTAGCAATTCACCTATTTTCAAAAGTATGCATGCCATCAATTAGGTATCATGATGGGCTAGTGATTTCAAAGTTCATGTTCATCACTCACTATGAGCTCAAAGTTTTCAATTTTTTTAATTTTTTTTTTTGTTTTAAAATAAGAAACCAATAATACACTATTAATCCATCCCCCATACTTAAATATTATATTGTCCCCAATGAAAGGCAAATATGAGGACCCGTTCCTAATCAAGTGTTTAATTATCACACAATGATTTTATTTATTTGTATACAGCGGAAGATTATTTAAAAGTCCTGCCAAAAAGTGGTCTAAAAATTTTGGCATGACCTCCACGCACGAGGGACATACCAGAAAAAAAAAATGAAAAGCACCAAATCATAACCCAGTGCAACAAGTAAATACATAATACCATAGCATGCTTCATAGGCACCCAGCACATAAGCCGTACTAAAAATATTTACATCATACCACAGCATGCACAATAATTCTCCATCACACATTTCATACTCAAAATATTTACATAATACCATCAGCAGTAAGTAAAACACCGAATAATCACAAATACGCAAGACTGAACTTAAATAAACTCAATTTACATAATTATACTATCCATGAAACACACTTATACTTAACTATCCTACGACTGGATAGACAAAAGTAAATAACCTCAGTTAAGACTTCCAGCGAGCATTCCCTCTTCGGGATCCTGGTCACCTGTAATACCTGTCATTGCCCACACACAAAGACAACAACAGCCCCCTAGGGGGTGAGCCAAAGCCCAATATGAAACTATCAAGTAAATACAACATGCATCTATAAAATGTGATATATGATGTCATGCAATGCAATGCAATGTAATGCGATGCATGAAAGGTACAAATCATCTCGGGATAGCAAATGTCCGGAAATCCAAGGAATAGCTATCAAATATCCCAAGATACCAAAAGATCGGAGTAGAAAGAAATGTATCATCAATCAATATCATGCTCGAGTAGGGGCGTCAACACGCTCATCGCTACGACATCTCTCTCAGTTGAGCCATCGGCGGTCCATCATCCCTCGTGTCTGGGCGACGTCGGCACACTCATTGCTACGGCATCTGTCATCTCACTCTTTCCACCGATACCAACGAAAAAGATAAGGGTATCAATGAAAGAATCGGTAGAATCAACATGACGTGCTCAATGTCCATGTGTGTCAATGCATCATGCCAATATCATAATCTCATATGATGCAACTTAATATGTCCAATGTGAAAGTCATATATCGATGTACATTTACTGAAAAATATGTGTGTTAACAAAACAGTTATTTTCATACATCGATATATCACCTATGAAAGCTCATAATTCAAGTAAAATCACATAGCCAAGTAATTTCACGTAAGCCACGTAAGTTCAGCAAATCATATATCAGATAATACAGATACATGTCGTGTGTTATCGATCGCAACATACCTTTACTTTCTTTGTTCTAGAAGCTGAAATGTAGTCTTCTTAGTTCGTGAAACTCCCATGCCGCGTATTAATCTATCAAATTCATTCAACACAATTTCATTACTTCTTTATCACTAAGGTTACCTCAACATACATATAAGCTATTCTTTAACTTGAGGCGGCTAATCAGATCTAAACTATGTAAGGTAGAAGTATTCTGATTCTCGTATACTCATTCTTACTATTTCTTCAGTTCTAGAGTTATTAAGATGTTTAACATCATTAAAATTCTAATAACACATTTTATTTCATTCATTGATTCACGATTCACAAGCTTTCAAAATTGATAATAGATCCAACAAATGACCTACTTAACTAAACTGGAAACTAAACTCCTTGGACAACCTACAAAGTCGACCACAACAAGAATTTAGAACTTTCACCCTCAAACTCATGACAATTGATCATTCTTTCCCTCGTACAGAGTCGTAAGCAAACCAACTCAAGATTTTAGAATTGAAGGCTGGTTGATTCAAACAACAAGCGTGTTCCCAAAACTCAACAAAATCGCACTACAGTAGATAAGACGCCAAGAACTGAATTTAAGCGACTTCCCTTCTCATGCAAATAAAAAACTAAGTCGCTTCAAAGCCAATATTATTCTAAGGATTTCATATACATTTCGAATAAAACATACAATCAGTTCAAAGATATAAACGAGTTATTGTCGTGATTTAGTTAAATAAATCAATTTCCAGCCTTTATGTTCTCTACTATGTGTAAATAATCCACTTAAAATCATTTACTACTCAAAACATTATTAAACAAACATACAATGCCTGAAATAACATCAACACTCGAATTGAAGGCCAAATTTTCGAACTAAAAACTGGAAATTCGAACTCACCATCGCGTGAACAGTGACCAGTGGCTGCATGCACGTTTTCCGGCGACCCACGGCGGTGAGAGGGGGCGGCGACCGGAGGGAAAACGTTGTTCTAGGTGAGTGGAAGGGTTTGCACATCAGAATTCAAACAAATCTAAGGTCAGACACAGTGGTAGGTGAGACGCATCGGAAGGTGGCCGGACGACGGTTGGCGCAGATTTTATGGTGAATGGTCGAGGTGCGCGCGCGGGAGAGAAAGAGTGATGCAGAGTAACGAGATTCAGTGTGTTTATACATGTTTTAGTGTGTGTTCCGAAAATGCCCAACATTTCATAATAATATTTGTATCCTGGCCCAGTTTTGTACATCGGATTGTTATCGATGTACTGATATATCAAATTTTCAGTCTACAATTGGGATTTATATCCACTAATATACTCACAAAATTTAATTCTACAATTTAATCTAATATTTTAAAATATTATCGCAGTTATTTTACCAAGTCAAAAATATGTCATGTTCCGAATAAATTGTCAGTTGACATTCATATTGTCAATTTCATATTTAATTAATTAATTACCAATTAATTATTAAAATAAATTCCCAATTTATATTTAATTAACATTAATCAAATCTCGGGGCCTTACAATTCTCCCCCACTTAAACAGATTTCGTCCTCAAAATCTCAAGTATAGATCTAGATCAACGCTGAAAACAGCATATGGATCAGAATACATGACAGGATATATTGAATACAATGGAAATGATATATATCCTTACGATCCAAAATGCGAACAAGATGTTTG
The DNA here is from genome assembly GCA_907163345.1 of Haberlea rhodopensis. NCBI lineage: Eukaryota > Viridiplantae > Streptophyta > Magnoliopsida > Lamiales > Gesneriaceae > Haberlea > Haberlea rhodopensis. The sequence goes on along the minus strand of CAJQUN010000752.1, from coordinate 193,512 downwards.
ACAGAATGAGCAATTCCAATCTCATTAGGTTGAACGACAAAATAAATTCAATAGTATATATTCACACGAACGACATGAAGAAAGATACATCATGAGTGACCGATACAGCTGGTGACAATGACAATCTATAGGCAAGATTTCCAATTCAATCTCAGATCTTGTACAGTCAACACAACAAGGTGATTATTTGCCTCGCATGCCAAAACGATTAGTGTCTCTAACAGAGTTATTTTCAAAACATATGATTCCCTATCTGAAATTCTACGGGTCGTCTTCATTTAGAAGCATAAGTAGCTTGACGATCATGGGCAGCCATCATCCGCTATCTGAACAACTAAATCTTATCATTCATTTCTCGTATTATCAAGTCTAGTCACTGGTATTTCACCGCTTTCTTTCTAGGCTAGAGGCGATCTTCAACGTCTCTCCTAAAGATTTCAAAAAATGTTTAATCCTAAGCTCTTTTAGTAGTTATGAATACAGGAACTTCAATTAACGACAAAGCTTCATGCCCTCCAAAGTTAAAATCATTCGCCACATTACGTAACATATCCTCGATAAACAACGTCATATTCGTATACAGATAAGGCTGCTCGTAAGGAAAGAAAAGTTAAGACTTAGGAAGTACATCCATAATGTTCAAAACAGCATCACAGTCTCTGGGTGATCGAGAAATACTGTCACGGAATCCATAGCCATCAGTTCTCAATCCCATTGGGGACTTCCAAAGCCATGAAGCAACCCTCTGAGTTGTATTCATTCATTTTAAACATGTTGACAATCTCAACATTTGACAATGCATCAGTAATGTCTTATCTCATACATCGACATCAGAACTGAGATTTTGGAGTTATGAGCATCTTTCATCTTCAGGGTAGATATTGTCTTCACAGTTATGAACTTCTCGAATAATTTGAAAGGTCAAAACAGAATTATCAGGATCAACTTATGAATCATTAAGTTGTAGAAACTATCAATGGATATCTGAAAGCAAAATAGATGTTGTGAAGATACGAGTTCTTAAGATTTCTGAGTTTGAACATCAATTTCGTTAGGCTTTTCTGATGTTTAGAATAAATTCCTACTCAACTTGAAATCCTGAGACAATGATAGAATTCCTGGTATGAGTGAAAAGCTCAGTCAAATTAGAGCTATCAACATGCAATTGGTGCTACGAACATAAGCTAAAATAGACTCGTAGACTTTACGATTAAGGACAACCATCGACATTCATTCGTCTAGGATGATATTGAGCTTCACCATTGCGATCCTTCAAAAGATTCATCAACCTGCGTTGCCTCGTATTTAGATCGGATTGAAAGAATAGATATTGTAAGTTTTTGTGGTCCGAATAAAAACAATTTTTTCCCCCGTATAATTAATGACGTCAAATTTTTAAAACAAAATATTTGTTATCAGTTCAAAACTATATACAGGGTCTCAAGAAAACAATTTTCATACTCATCTGACCAAATACAATTTCAATTTTTCTGTGTCAGTTGAGTAATAGGTTTAGCCATTTTTCAAAAACAAAATATTTCGATAACGACATTTGAAATCCCGCTAAACCATAAAACATCGGACCTCGTGAACATTGGTAGGTCTTAGCCAGCTTAACACTACTTTGAATCAACAGAAATGCTACGTCGAGAAATGACGTGGCCCAAGAGTATCACTTCGATCATCCAAAATTTCCACTTGGATAGCTTGCCATACAGAATCATTTCCTAATAGGGAACTGAGATATCAATTACAGATCTGTTCTATTTATGTGGTGTCAGAATGAATGACAAAAACAAATTCGGTGGATAATTCAAAGAAACAAAGTTACGCTCGTCTGGTCAGAGAAATATCTGATTCGCTTGAGTTAATCGCAAAAGAAGATTTTCATATTCTTCATGGATGGGAAAGTCAATCCCGCTAAATAACATGATAGAAAGATTACCATCCTGTGCAATCCACATTCAGGTTGAATGGATTGATCAAAATTCTTTCACATGCGGAATCTAAGATATCCGTTTCAGATATTCAACACATCTTAGTTTCATCTTGAAAGACTTTACAATTCGATCAAGAATTTGTCAAAGGGTTCGACTCGTAGGCGACGAGAAAATATCATGAATTAGAATATTCGTATGACATAGTCATATGTCGAGCAAATAAGATAGATTTAAATGCGGATATTGGCTTTGGATTGACACCGGGTATTATTCAAAGTGCAAATCTTCTCGTAGACGTACAGAAATGTCCGAAGTAAATCCTTAACATAAGACGATCATTGATGAAATTGTCTCAATTCAATAGCAAGTCAACGTCTCGTTATCGATATGCCTACAAATCTTCATTAGAAGTATCTTCCAAAGTTCTACCAGTTTTAAAATTTTCTCAAAACTGTATCATAAATGCACGGAGTATACACCGAGTTAATATTCAGGTCCATACAAATTCTATTCTTTAATATACCCAAACTTATCACTCCAGTTAACCTGATCCATGATAGCTCCGAGCATAACTTCGTGTTCAACACTACTGTCGTGCAATCTCCAGGTCTGGATCTGTACCACTTCTAGATTTTCAGAAAATTAGATTGTGCTTGAAAACGTATTCTATGGTACATCTATGCCAAGTTCATATATAATCCTTTCATTAGTGGTTTCCAAATATATCGAACCATATTTGCGCGTCGTTCAATTCCTGTTCCGTATGTAATCTGTATTTTCTCTTAGTATGTATGCTGATGAGTCACAGCATTTGTGTTTCATCTATGTTATTAACACATTACAACGTAAAGGCTCAATCATTTTCTTAGAATTAAGATTGTGTTATGAAGTACCGCAACACAGAAGGAATTTCGACTTAGACATCCTGCCCTAAAATTCATATCCTCATATTAATCAATTAACATCGAACTACTTAAGGAACATCATCTTCTGTAGGTTCAATCAGATATTCATATCATCGTTAAATTTCATTCAACATATTCATCGGTTATTCTTTTTACTTTTTATAAAAATATCGTACTCAAATCTCATTCCGATATAGACATATCTCATCATGTTCCAGCATCTCAATGCCGAAATCTAAATGGCTCTATGTCCTGGAGTTATCTCGGTCCCATCCAAGGACTCTCATTTCAATTATCTCATAACTCATTCAACCATGTTATTCTCAATAGGTTTCAGAGCAACTTCACTGCTCAAAGACATTACTTATTTAAACATTGCATAAAACAGTTTGAATGCCTCATTTTATATGCATACTCATCATTTATTCATTCTAATGCAGCATTTGTTCAATAATAACAGGTTTCGTAGGTGTTCGAGTGTAAACTCTTTCCCTACTAAGTGTTATCAAACATATGTATCGATATCGTAGTCAATATCAATACGACACGACTCAGCATACTCAAATATAAATCACATATCGACATCGATATATCAACTATTTCACTCCAAATCATGTAAGAGCAATTAAGACAAATGAGTTTCAAACACATACGCACATGTTCCTTCGTGCCTATTCAAAATGTACACAAGACTCAATACTAGAGCATTCCTAGTTTATGCTCTGATACCAACTGTGAGGACCCGTTCCTAATTAAGTGTTTAATTATCACACAATGATTATTTATTTGTAAACAGCGGAAGATTATTTAAAAGTCCTGCCAAAAAGTGGCTCTAAAAATTTCGGCATGACCTCCGCGCATGAGGGACATACCAGAAAAAAATAAAAAGCACAAAATCATAACCGAGTGCAGCAAGTAAATACATAATACCATAGCATCCATCATAGGCACCCAGCACATAAGCCTTACTAAAAATATTTACATCATACCATAGCATGCACAATAATTCCCCAGCACACATTTCATACTCAAAATATTTACATAATATCATCTGCAGTCAGTAAAACGCCGAATAATCACAAATACGCAAGACTGAACTTAAATAAACTCAATTTACATAATTATAGTATTCATGACACACCCTTATACTTAACTATCCTACGACTGGGATAGACAAAAGTAAACAACCTCAGGTATGACTTCTAGCGAGCATTCCCTCTTTGGGATCCTGGTCACCTGTAATACATGTCATTGCCGACACACAAAGACAACAACAGCCCTCTAGGGGTGATCCAAAGCCCAATATGAAACTATCAAGTAAATACAACATGCATCTATAAAATGTGATATATGATGTCATGCAATGCAATGCAATGTAATGCGATGCATGAAAGGTACAAATCATCCCGGGATAAAAAATGTCCAAAAATCCAAGGAATAGCTATTAAATATCTCAAGATACCAAAAGATCAGAGTCCAAAGAAAGGTATCATCAATCAATACCATGCTCGAGCAGGGCGTCGACACGCTCGTCGCTACGACATCTCTCTCATTCGAGCCATTGGCGGTCCATCATCCCTCGTGTCTGGGCAACATCGGCACACTCATCGCTACGGCATCCACTTAAAATCATTTACTACTCAAAACATTGTTAAACAAACATACACTGCCAGAAATAACATCAACACTCAAATTGAAGGCCAAATTTTTGAACTAAAAATTGGAAATTCAAACTCACCATCGCATGAACAGTGACCAGTGGCTGCATGCACGTGCGACCGGAGGGAAAACATTGGTCTAGGTGAGGGGAAGGGTTTGCACATCATAATTTGAACAAATCTAATGTCAGAAACATGAAATTAAACGAAAACGTGAAGAACCCTAATATTGGAACTCGAACCTTTCGAAGCAAAATCCAACTATCTCGCGGTGGTGCTGATTGCCTGGTATGGAAATGAGCGCTGGAGAGAAAGAACACAGTGGTAGGTCGGACGCATCAGAAGGTGGCCGGACGGCGGTTGGCGCACCGATTTTATGGTGAACGGTCGAGGTGCGCGCGGGAGAGAAAGAGTGATGCAGAGTAACGGGATTCAGTGTGTGTGTTCCAAAAATGCCCAACATTTCATATTAATATTTGCATCCTGGCCCAGTTTTGTACATCGGAGTGCTATCGATGTACTGATAAATCAAATTTTCAGTCTACATCTGGGATTTATATCCACTAATATACTCACAAAATTTAATTCTACAATTACCAAGTCAAAAATATGTCATGTTCCGAATAAATTATCAGTTGACATTCATATTGTTAATTTCATATTTAATTAATTAATTACAAATTAGTTATTAAAATAAATTCCCAATATATATTTAATTAGCATTAATCAAATCTCGGGGCCTTACAGTAAGGACAGTGTTGGGTTTTGGAAAACCGAATAATCTTAGTTTTGATGTTAACAAAACTTGTTATTGTGTTGCTAATATATTTCATCAAGTGTGCAGTTCATAGATGATATTTTACAGCTTGATGATGTGCTAAGAAATGCCCTTGAGTTTGGTTGCTGAAATAAGGACCAGCTGGAATACCAGTTGACCAGACCAGCTTGAGTACCAGCTGAAGGACCAGTTGGAGTACCAACTGGATGACCAGTCCAGCTGACCAGACCAACTGGATGACCAGTCCAGCTGACCAGACCAACTGGTGACCAGTCCAGCTGACCAGACCAACTGGATGACCAGACCAGCTGACCAGACCAACTGGATGACCAGACCAGCTGACCAGACCAACTGGATGACCAGTCCAGTTGACCAGACCAACTGGTGACCAGTCCAGCTGACCAGACCAACTGGATGACCAGTCCAGCTGACCAGACCAACTGGTGACCAGTCCAGCTGACCAGACCAACTGGATGACCAGTCCAGCTGACCAGACCAACTGGATGACAAGACCAGCTGACCAGACCAACTGGATGACCAGTCCAGCTGACCAGACCAACTGGATGACCAGTCCAGCTGACCAGACCAACTGGATGACCAGACCAGCTGACCAGACCAACTGGCTGACCAGACCATCAGACTTCCAAAAATAGCCCAGAAGCATAATATGACCGTTGCAATGTTTGAAAGCTTACCAAAACTGTCCCAACGGTTATATTCTTGTATCTAACGTATATATCATTACTTGGGGCTATATATACATGATTTGGAAGCTCAATAACAGCTGATTTGAAGATCAATCCAAGCCTTCCAAAGCAAACCCACTTGGGATTCAATTGAGGAACTTCAAAGACAAAAGCTGCTAAATGAAGAGCACTCCTCAAACCTTTGGCACCTCTTACCTTGCTGTATCAGATTCATTATGGAATCATTTGTGCCTTTGTATTCACTCTATTCATTGTATTTGTGAGCTAAAATAGAAGAGTGAATACCATTGTAACGGTTGATGATTCATCACAACCGATTGAGAGGTCTTTGTATGTGAGACATTAAAGAACATACATAGTTGAGTTGCTAGGAGTTCTAGTTGGATGGGGAATGCCCAACTGGACCGGGTTTGTACAAAGAGTTGTATAAATCAAAGTCTTCTAGTGTATCCTTCCATGAGATGGAAGAAGGGGAGACGTAGAAGCGTTGTGCTTCGAACTTCCAGAAACAAATGCTTGTGTTTTTACCTTACTGTTTTTACATACTTTCTTGCATATCTTTAAAATGCCTTTCAAATGATTAATCGGTTTAGAGCGGGTTATGTCGAGTGTCTTCCGCTCGGTTTTGTAACCGAACTCGATATAATCTCTCGGTGCAATTAATTCAAGAACACGAGCTATTGAAGCTCAAGTTGGTTGAACTCAGGTGTGGAATGGCAACCCACCCCCGAAATCGATCCTAACAAGTGGCATCAGAGCCTGGTTGTTCTTGGAAAGCATTTTAACCGATTTTAGACGGAAATCTTTTAAGAAAACTTTCTCTTGAGCATTAAATTATTTTCATAGCATAATTTTCTAAAACTTGGTGTATGAAAATTTTTAGCATAAAAATCAATTTCATTGCATTCATTTTGCACGAAAATAATTTTAAAACCTATTTTAAATGTTCAAATTCTCGTTCAATAAGTTTTAAACTCTTTTTAAGTTTAAAATTGTTATTATGAAATTTTTTTCTAACAATTTTCGAAGCATTCAGTTTTTCTGGCAGCTTGCAGCGACTTTGGGAAAATTGGCATAACTTCTTGCTCGAATGTCCAAATGACGAACCGTTTTTTGCGTTGCAAACTAGATTCATAGAGGATCGCAACGGTATAGGTCTTGCAGCCCAAACTTGCTCGAGGAAAAGCAGTTTATTAGTTCAACTTGGACTAAGTGTGCTGCCACCGCAGAAAGATGAAATGGACATTGTTGAGTTTTGTCAAAGAAATTCAAATTTGTTGCCAAGTATGCTTCATCCATCATCAATAGAGGTTATTTTTGTTTAAATATTTCAAGTGCATTGCATTTTTTTAATTTATTTTAGCCTACCCCCATTTGCCCCTCACTTGCTCAAATTTTCAAACATTTTAAAATTAAGGGGGAGAGTTTAATCTCAATCCTTGAGGGGGAGTAAATTTTATTTGTCTTCCTTTTTGATTCACACAAAAAGGGGGAGAAAATATTCTGTTTAAAAATATGATTTTTCTTGTTATGCAACATTGTGCTTTAATGTTCATATTTTTATTCAAGTTTTGTGATCATCAAAAAGGGGGAGATTGTTGGGTTTTGGAAAACCGAATAATCTTAGTTTTGATGTTAACAAAACTTGTTATTGTGTTGCTAATATATTTCATCAAGTGTGCAGTTCATAGATGATATTTTACAGCTTGATGATGTGCTAAGAAATGCCCTTGAGTTTGGTTGCTGAAATAAGGACCAGCTGGAATACCAGTTGAAGGACCAGTTGGAGTACCAACTGGATGACCAGTCCAGCTGACCAGACCAACTGGATGACCAGTCCAGCTGACCAGACCAACTGGATGACCAGTCCAGCTGACCAGACCAACTGGTGACCAGTCCAGCTGACCAGACCAACTGGATGACCAGACCAGCTGACCAGACCAACTGGATGACCAGTCCAGCTGACCAGACCAACTGGTGACCAGTCCAGCTGACCAGACCAACTGGATAACCAGTCCAGCTGACCAGACCAACTGGTGACCAGTCCAGCTGACCAGACCAACTGGATGACCAGTCCAGCTGACCAGACCAACTGGATGACCAGTCCAGCTGACCAGACCAACTGGATGACAAGACCAGCTGACCAGACCAACTGGATGACCAGTCCAGCTGACCAGACCAACTGGATGACCAGTCCAGCTGACCAGACCAACTGGATGACCAGACCAGCTGACCAGACCAACTGGCTGACCAGACCATCAGACTTCCAAAAATAGCCCAGAAGCATAATATGACCGTTGCAATGTTTGAAAGCTTACCAAAACTGTCCCAACGGTTATATTCTTGTATCTAACGTATATATCATTACTTGGGGCTATATATACATGATTTGGAAGCTCAATAACAGCTGATTTGAAGATCAATCCAAGCCTTCCAAAGCAAACCCACTTGGGATTCAATTGAGGAACTTCAAAGACAAAAGCTGCTAAATGAAGAGCACTCCTCAAACCTTTGGCACCTCTTACCTTGCTGTATCAGATTCATTATGGAATCATTTGTGCCTTTGTATTCACTCTATTCATTGTATTTGTGAGCTAAAATAGAAGAGTGAATACCATTGTAACGGTTGATGATTCATCACAACCGATTGAGAGGTCTTTGTATGTGAGACATTAAAGAACATACATAGTTGAGTTGCTAGGAGTTCTAGTTGGATGGGGAATGCCCAACTGGACCGGGTTTGTACAAAGAGTTGTATAAATCAAAGTCTTCTAGTGTATCCTTCCATGAGATGGAAGAAGGGGAGACGTAGAAGCGTTGTGCTTCGAACTTCCAGAAACAAATGCTTGTGTTTTTTACCTTACTGTTTTTACATACTTTCTTGCATATCTTTAAAATGCCTTTCAAATGATTAATCGGTTTAGAGCGGGTTATGTCGAGTGTCTTCCGCTCGGTTTTGTAACCGAACTCGATATAATCTCTCGGTGCAATTATTTCAAGAACACGAGCTATTGAAGCTCAAGTTGGTTGAACTCAGGTGTGGAATGGCAACCCACCCCCGAAATCGATCCTAACAGACAGAAATAGCTAAACTAAAAAAGCAATAAAAAAATAAAATAAAATGGAAAACTAACTCCCCTTGGGTTGCCTCACAAGCAGTGCCTCTGTTTTACGTTGGTGGTCACGCCATTCCATAGATCAATGTGGGTCATGTTTGGTGTCAAGTTCCACCTTTTTCTACCTCAATATCTTCCTAACAACTCGAAGGCGGTGCCTATTGCCTTGTACCTCTTGGAGGTCCTCAATCCTTTTTTCATCCCCTCATTTTCTATTGATGTATCCTTAAATTTTTCATGAGGAAGTTTGAACCCAATATCAGGTGCCTGCAAGTCAGAATTGAGATTTTTAAAAGGAGAATTTGGTAAAGCAGTAGTAATATATGAAATTTTCATACCTTCTTTGTCAACAAGTCAATCAATAGTTATCTCTAATTCATGCTCAGTGCAGGATGTGATTTTTCTAGTGATAACTGATGTGTGATGCCAATAGTGTCAGTAGTAGGAGGATGAATGGATCATGAGTATGGAATTTAGCTTTCACACCATCAAACTCCATAGTAAAAGCACCACCACTTACATCTATTATGAATTTGGAATTTTCAAAAATGGCCTCCGTAACAGAATAGGGCTGCTCTTGTCATCTTTTTCCATGAAAAGTATGTAGAAGTCAGCAAGAAAGACCAATTTATCAACTTTAACTAGAACGTCCTCAAGTATTCCCCTAGGGTGTACAGTAGACCTATTTGCTAATTGAATAGCAATTTCAGCTTTTTTTCAAATGTCCTAGTTCTAAAGAGGTATAGATTGAATAAGGCATAACATTGATTGTTGCTCCTAATTTGTTCCAATTGAGTACTCAAATCCTGAGTGCTAGCCCTGAATTCCTATTGAAATTGCAAAGTATTTTTAATATAATTTGCAATAATATCCTCTAAAGACTCACCAGGGGGTAGGGGTTGAGATTGTTGCTGCCATGGCTGGTATTTGGGTATGTATGGTGGTAGGTTGGACTGCATGTAAGGTAGATGTGGGCTCATCCATTGATTGGCATAGCTGAGATCGGGATGATCACTCCAACTTGAGTTGTATGCACTTTGTCCATTCCCTACATCCAGTTGTTGCGCAAGATAAACCAATTCGTCCCAGCTCCTATAGTCTGCCATGGTAATTTTAGAAATTCGCCTGCAGCAAGAATAAACTAGAGTAGCGGGAGGGGTAGGGAAGAAAGAGAAAAAGAAAAAAAATGGAAATATTAAACACAAAATTATACAACCCCTCCATGTCAACGGCGCCAAAATTTGGTCGCGCTTATCGTGTACGCCCAAATTAACCCCACTCAATCCCCAAGATTGATAACAATAATGTAGTAATGTGAGTAGGGATCGATCCCACGAAGAGGTGTGAATCTTTGTGTTAATGAAAATCAAAACAAAAACAGTAAAATTAAAGTGAGGTTGTGAGTAATTATACAAATTAAATTAAAAGCAAATATTAAACTTGTAAGACCCCAATGACCCAACATGTCTATAATGCAATTATGACGTCATTTGAGTATGTAAAAATTTCTTTTCTCATTAAAGAATCATTACATGCTTCGCATATTCCTCATAATATCAGTCTTTAAAACTCTCACTACATGCTTCAATATTAATGTGTGGGCTTTTATAAAAATTTGGGCAGAGTCTCCCCATAAATTGAGCTATCCGAAAATGAAACACATCACAAAATAACTCCCAGCCAGGGAAAAACACAATACTTAAAAAAAACCAAAACCGTAAGTAAGTTCCCAGCCAGGGAAAACACAATACTAAGAAGACATCAAAAATGGGCTTCAACACCCTTATACAGTCCATATACATTCATCCAGATGCTCACATAAGAGCAATAAATAAATGAAAACCAAGTAAATGCATAAATAATGTATGCCTTCAACCCATACTCAAACTACACTCCAGGAAGCAGAATCGTTCCACGAGTTCGAGCTTACCATCCCAAAACGCCGTAGTATATGTCGCACATGTTCTACCTGTTTCAACAGAAACCACCCCACACAGGGTGAGCATACCAATATCACACTACCCATATCATAATAATGCATAAAGATAATGATATCACGATTTAAAAGTATCAAAAATCTATAAAATGTACTCCCTGTGAAGTTCTGAATCTGTATAGCTTCTACACAATGTTCCTGTTTCAAGCTTACACGCTTTCATAACATCAAGTTTAGTATCGTCACTGAAAACATGATACTCAACCACACGATGAATTCAATACAAAAAGAGTCTATTATTTATGCTCAATCATAAATAATTCCATGTCAATGCAGTTTTGTCTATCAATCTATCTCACTCAACACCTTCTCATACTGGTCATGCCAAAGGCATCCATACCCAACTCCATATCTGGACCACATACATTTACGTGTCCACCATACCACATATATCAAACTCAATTCAAATAATACCCAACTCCCAATCCGGACAACGTACATTTACGTGTCCCCATACCACATATATCAAACTCATTTCACATATTTGTTCCCTTATATTCAGTCATCACAATTATTCACATATATGAATACTGGAATATGAAATAATTCATATTATACCTGCTCGTACGTCACCACGTACCTTATAATCTGTGTTTACCGTCAAGTCATCATCTTTGTTGTCCGAGAGCTCAAGAAGGCTCTACATGAACTTAAAGGTATAAGGGTTATCTCATAACCAATATTTGATGCATAAAATATCATAATAATTCATAAGTTATGCCCATAATATCACATAATCCAACCACCCAACAACAAAACTCAATTTAGCCAATTAACATGTTCCAAACATCCAAACAAACACCGAAGTGATTCAAACCAAGACATGAAAGAAATGATCCATGTAGATAAATTAAACATGCATTGGATTCCGAAATTCTTGATTTAGAACTCACTACTAAGAGTATGAAGTGACATAAGTCAATAATACATGCTATGCTATCCATTCAAGCATAAACATCACCATAAATTCTATTCCATGTTATAACACATATTAGGAAACATGCATACATGTGTATATCACACTTATGCACTCACTAGTGCACCATTTATCACACAAACAACACTCACCCACCCTCACCGAGGTGTACACACGCACGCGCAGCAACATTCAGCTGCTAAGTTCCTCCATGTCAAGGTTAAATCCAAATCTAGAATTCTACAAAGTTTAAAATCACACATGGGCATATTTTGCTATACAATTAGCAATGTTCTTGACCAAGTCTTTAACATCATTGAAGCACTCATTAACATGTATCCATTTACTCTAATCACAAGATAATACTTATTTGAAGATATAAACATCTTCAACCATAGCCCAATGCCCACCAAACACTACAATGCTACAAGGCATACAAGTAGTTTTTCACTACACAACTAGCAAGACTTTTGACCAACAATTGAACTACATTTAAGCATATTATCAAACACCTTAAAAGCATGATTCTCAAGCCCCAAAACAGCCCATAATTTCGAACAGAAGCAGCCCCAAAACAGTCCTTAATTTCAAACATAAGCAGCCCCAAAACAAGCAAGGATTTGGCCCCAACACAACCACAAATTTCGAACATTAACACCTCATATTTTCGAACTACAAAAACTACAAAAACTCTACCAAAAATTCAAATACAAGAAAGGTAAATGGTGTAGGATGATAAGAAACTCCATACCCAACAATTTTTGGCAAGAAATTCGATCTCCAAAGGGCAAACATCGAACCCTAGCTGAAGGGTGAAGGGGCGACGAGTTTGGGGTTTGGGGAAGGAGAGAAGAACCGATTGTTTAGTGTGTGTAGAGGGTGTAGTGTGTGTAGGATTTAGTCTTTCATTTTAAAAATTAAACCCAACACTCTAACTTTTATTCATCCTCTTTCTTCCTTTCTTTATTAAAATAAAAGACAAATTATTCCTCAAATTAAATCATGCATTTTTCTCTTGCATCACAAAATTACCCCGATATTATTTATGCTCATCCCAGACTAAAATGGCATTCCCAATAATTTATAATCTCCTTGAATTTAATTAACCTTATAAATTCAATCCCGGAATCATTTATCCCAACTCTGCTCCCAATAAAATTCCTGATTGTTGAATTCCTTAATTATCTTATAATTATCGCAATTATCATCAAATAAATAATTAATTTATTCCGGGCATTACAAAACTAATGAAAGCGATTCTTGGTATCGGTCGACTCTACCTAGTATGTTATCATCTATTTTATCGATTCACAAAAGACTCAATTTTATTTGAACATTCATCAATTGGAAATCTAATTCATCCCTCACTTTATTCCTAGTCAATTAGCCCAAGCATTCTAATTTAACTTTCATCAATCAATCAATCTCTTTATGCGCAATCCAGATTAAAATCATGAAAACATTCAAAACTAGTGAGTGATGAATCTAAATAACATAAGCACAAACGGTTTATATAAATTCAGTCAATGGTTTTCCTAAGAATTTAATAACACCAACAGCAGGCAATTATCAATCTTAGTTGCTTCGTAAATTTGATTAATCAAACAATTATCAAATTTAGCATTAGATAACATGCAAATTATTAAGTTGACAATCCAATAAACAAACACAAATCATATCATCACAATCTGAAAACATTGATATTCAATAAAATTGATAATTACAAGCGTAAGAATCTCCCCAAGATAAATAAATCCAAGGTTTTGTCTTCCCCAGCCAATAATTACAAACTAGCTACACATAATCTAAGAAAAACGATAAAAAAAAAATAAAGGAAGATATATTAATCCGATCGCCACTCCGCCGAGGTCGTCAATCCCGCCTTCGTGTTGATCTTCATAGCTTTCTTCAACAAAATTGAAAGAGAAATTTTAAACTAAGCCTAAACTAATATACCCTAACTATCTAACTGATATAAGGTTGGAGGATTATGGAATAAGTTAGAATCTATGTAGGATGGAAATAAATCTAGTTTCCATAATTTTCAGGACACTGAGCACTGGGGCGCGGATTGATGGGCGCTGGGGCGCCTAATATTCTGCACCGAAACAATATTTTTATCCTGTCATTCGCCTAGGCTCATAAGAAGTGGCGCCTAGGCGCATACAATTCTGCCTGCTGCACCATAATTTAGTATTTTGGCCATAACTTTCTCATACGATCTCCGAATTCAACGAATTAGCTGTCCACGCGAAGATAACAGAATACAACTTTTATGTTGACCACATTCTCAAAATATGTCTTTAACATGAAGAAAAATCGAAAGTCATATGTTCTTAGCGGGCTTGGAGTCCAAGTAGCTCATGATAGCCCCGGGCGAGGGTCCAGCCGACCTCATGAAACTGAAGGTAGTTCACAATTGCAACATATGCAACCCCCAAGATATTTGCCTCGCGATTAGCATAACCCTACGGAGGCAAGTCAATTATGCCTTATCACATCAAACTAACCCATCACACGGATAACAATTTCAGCCAATATGACCCCACGAGGGTGAGCAATCTTAAAGGTTAACATAACCATAACCTTAATTAAGTGGCAGTTAAACATACAGCTTTTCCCGCACCAGATGCCCCCACGAGGGTGAGACAACATGAGTAGCGTCTCATGGCTTAATTGTTGATGGAAGACATGAAGCATCAAACCCCTTTGTGCTCCCTTTCATAGTTTGATATTAAAAAATTTGAATCATATTCAAAAGAGGGATTTAACTTTATTTTAAAATCTCAAAAAGTGCCCGTTTGTTTGTTTGCTGGATTCATGCAATTGTTATTCATGCGATGCCAATTGTACTAATAAAACATACAAACAAACATTTATCATACATCACATGCATAATAAAATAAATATGGACAATTTCTTAATTGATCCACGTGAGCCATACGTGGATCACATGTCTGTCTAAGGTGATGCAGGTATGCAATGCAATCCTATTACATTGTTGCTTCCATTATACAGATCTTGACTCTTGGTGCTCCATCTTCAATCTCTATCTCCTACTAATTCTAATAATTTTACATTTAAATCATGCAAATAAGAGAATAGGGATACATTCCGGGGTGGGATACATCAGAAAGTAGCTAAAGCAGACTCGCAGACCCGATAACCAAAAATCACAATTATAATGAAACAATAAAAACCTAAGATTCACCTAAACACATTGGTCAAGGCCCGTAATCATCCATCGTGCAATCATATCATATGTAATTAAACATTAAACTAAGCAATTACATCATATGTAATTGAACTAATCACATCACATGATCAACTCATACATACCGAATCCCTCAACCGCATGACCTTTCCATTTGAAGCTTTAAAATGTTGCTCTTCCGGCTAAGAATTCGAAGATGATTTCGGTGTAGGTCCGTTCCTGCCCTCACCGCTACTAAAACTATGATACATCTCTGTAATCGAGACAATAAAGCAACTAACAAATGATCAAGAAAGCAAGCATATACTTTTGGTTTTAATATCAGAATTATTATTTTTTTAAACACGAAACAACTCAAGTGGTTTTAATATCAGAATTATTATTTTTTAAAACACGAAACAACTCAAGACAGTATATATATTCAGGATCCAAGTCTCCACACCCATACCCAAATAAGAAAAACAAAAAAATTCATTGAAGATACAAATCCTCCACTTTTAAACCGTAAACGTTAGGAAAAAGACTCCAACTTTACACTCAACATCTTAAATCCAAGAAAACATATTTCAAATTAGCCACCAATCCAACCGATTTATTAACAAGATCAACCATAAAACAGTTAAATCTGGCAAAGCAAAAAAATTAAAAATTAAAGTAATTACTATAGCCATCTTTAACTAAAAAGTTGAAAATGTGGTGATCACAGTTGTAAGTTAACTTGTTGTTTGAAGAGGGTAATTTTCTGCAGGCACTGAGCCGCAATCACCGGGAAGTTCCCGGTGAACTCGGTGTTCTCAGCCAATACCATCGTGCGACGTGACACGAAGCTGTATATAAACGATTCTTGCTGCATCTTGAACAAGAGGTACTTATTCTGCAGGTATTTTTGCTTTTTTCTTTTTCTGAGAAACAATTCTCCGGGTATATTTTGTGACAAGAAATTTGAATATCTGGAAGTTGCACAAGAGATTGTGAAGTTTAGAACTCAACACAGAAGAGAAAGAATGGAATTCTGAATTACTCATGTCAATTCATATGAATGTAAAATATACAGTGTATTGTCTTATTTATATTAAATATAATAACTAATTAACCAACACTTAAGAGTAAATGTAATGGCTAGTTTGAGTTACGAATTAAATCACATTGTTGTTCATGTATTAATGAATCTTCACAGCCCTCCACAACATAAGCATGTATGTTTGCATGTTCATCTTGACAGTAATATTGTTGAACAATTGGACTTCTAATGGTTTGGTTAGTATGTCGTCAATTTAATGATCCGCTGGAATGTGTAATATCTTGACAATCCCTTCTTGAACTTTCTTGATCACGAGATGGCAATCGATTTGGATGTGCTTGGTTCGTTCATGAAAGACAGTTATGTGCAATGCAACTAGCAGATTTGTTGTCACTGTAAATCACCATACGAGATTCATGAAAATTACGAAAGCCATGTAATAAATATAGTAGCCATTGAGCTTCACACGTAGTAATGCGAGAGCCTTGTATTTAGCTTCAGCAGAGGACCTAATAACAGTTATTTGTTTCTTGGATTTCTAAAAGAAAATCAACTAATCACCGAGGAAGATGGCATAACCTATGACACTTCTTCTAGTGTCAATGCATCCGGCCCAATCACTATCATTATAAGCCTTCAACTGTAAAGGAGCAGAATCAGAAAAGAATATTCCTTGGCTTTGAGTAGTCTTTAGAAAACGTAGAACCCTATGAGCTGTAGATAAGTGTAATTGAGTTGGCTTGGACATATGTTGAGTTAATGATTGGATGCTATAATTTAAATATGACCGAGTTATTGTTAAATAAAGGAGCCTTCCGATCAATCGTTTGTAGACAGTAGGATCAGAGAGTGGTTCACCTGTCGTAGAAGTTAGTTTCAGTGTAGACTCCATTGGTGTTGATGATAGTTTATTATATCATCAACATGGATTAATAAAGCAATAAAATGATGTTTAGATGTCATCTTAAACAGAGAGTAATCTGCTTTAGATTGAGAGAACCCATAAGTAAGAAGACAATCAGTGAGTTTGTTGAACCATTGTCTTGATACTTGTTTAAACCATAAAGACTTTTGTTTAACTTACAAACTCGATTGTCAGTATGTTGGCAATAACCAGGTGGTGGGGTCATGTAAACTTCTTTATCTAAGTCGCCATGAAATAAGGCATTATTGACATCACATTGATGAAAGTCCCAGTTTTTATTTTGCTGCAATAGCCAAAAGAACTCGTACAATTGTTAGTTTAGCAACAGGAGAAAAATTATCGAAATTGTATATCCCTTCTTCTTGGGTGTAAACTTTAGCGATGATTCTTGCTTTGTATCTCTCTATAGTTCCATCAAATTTATGTTTGATTTTATAAGTTCATTTACATCCAATACAATGTTTGTCATTGGGTAAATCTGTTAAAGTTCTTTTTTAAGGCTTTAATTCTACCATCATGGCATCTTGCCGTTTTGGATCTTGTATGGCTTGTTGGTAAGTTTTAGGCTCAGTTAATTTTAACACATTTGCTGTGAAAAAACGATAAGAAGTGGATAACAAGGTAGTTGCTAAATAATAACTATCGGGCATTGCTTCCCAGAGAGCGGTAATTGAGTAGAAAATTGTCCTTCTGGTTGTGAAATAGAACAATCATATAGATCAAGATAGGCTGGAGGATTTCTATGTCTGGATGATCTTCTAGTAACGTCTTGAGTTTATTGTCAATATTATGATCATTTTCAATTTTTTCTTCAACAACAGAATTATGAAAGTTGTTAGTGTCTGCGGAAATAGAATGGTTTGGTAAAATTTTTGTATCCTCTTGAATAAGAATTAACCATTGTAGTTTGAGATGGTCAAGTGTCCGAAGAAGATGTATGTGTAGTACAAGAAGGAGGATGAAAGAAATGAGCATTGTAATTATCTGAAAGAGGAAACATATTTTCATTAAAGTTTAAAACAGATCCATGTATGTCTTTACAAGGAAACACATTTTCATAGAAATGGGCATTCCTTGAAATAAAGATCTCTTCGTATCTAAGTTATATAACTTGTATCCTTTATAACCTAGCGGATATCCAATAAAAACACACTTAATTGACATGTGATCAAATTTTGTCATATGGATAGATAAGGAAGATGTATAACATAAACAACCTAGAATTCTAAGATGTCAGTAATGTGGAACTTGTTATGCAATATCTCAAAAGGTGATTTCTTATTGAGTAATTTAGATGGGATTCTATTTATGATATGAACAGCTGTGGACAAACAATCAGACCAAAAATTTAATGGAAGAAAAGCATGAAACAAGAGAGATCTTGCTACTTGCAAGATATGTTGGTGTTTACATTCTACTTTTCCATTAGCTTGATAAAAATCTTTAAGAAAGAATTTAGATCCGTTATCAGTCCAAATAGTGTGAATTTTAGTATGAAATTGAGTAGTTACCAAATTATGAAAATGTGTCACATGTACCTTGGTTTCAAACTTTGCATTCATGAGATAAATCCAAGTACAACGAGAAAAACCATTAACAATTGTAAGAAAAAAACGATGTCTGTTGTAAGGAGTAGTAGAAAAAGACCCCATATATCACGATGGATTAATTTGAAAGCAAAAAATGAAACAAAAACACTAGAAGTATAAGGCAATCTCGCAAAATGGCAAACATCACATGGAGTATTCAACGGATTATGATTACGACTAAGGTTCAAAAGTGGAATGGAAACTAGCTTATTAAAGGATAAATGATGTAGCTTAATGCCAAGTATCAATTTCAGAATATATAGAAGATGAAACAACAGCTAAACATTGTGTAGGCAAAGTGATATGATATAAGTCATCATGTATGTTAGCAAAATCAATCGTTTTCTTGGCAATCTTGTCCTGTAAAAACATTTATCATCAATAAAATGAAGAACAAAATCTTTGGATCTTGGCAGTTTAGAAACAGAAACAAGATTAAAGTTGAATGAAGGCACAAATAAGACATTATGTAATGTAATAGACGAAGTGAGTTGAACATTTCCCATGTGAGTAGCCTTAGGAGATTCACCATTAGGCATATGAATGCTTATAGAAACAGGAGACATGTCAGTTGTATAGAATGATGTATCACATATCATATGATTCGTAGCACCTGTATCAAGAATCCATACGTTTGATCTACTGGAATTTAATGCACTAAAACATGTATAACCAATACTACCTGTATTGTTACATGTTACCTCTCATGACAACTGCAGCAGAATGAGGGTCCTTTTCAGAGGAGATTTGAGTCATATTCTGGTGTGTACAAGACTTGGTAAAGGCAATAAACTGGTTGTACAGATCTAGAATGAATTCTAAAGAGGGTTGATGTACTGAAGAAGCATTGACCATGGTAGATTATTGCAAAACTCTTGGTCCTTTTGGACCCTTCCAAGCGGTAGTTGAAATCACTTATCAATGGTGTGGCAATGAAAACCACAGTGTGAAATTTAAATCGTTTCGGATATTTATTGTATCTTTGTTTGGCTAATGGAGCCACTGAATCCGTAGAAGATTCAGATTTGGCATTAGGCTTAGGAATTTGATTAGCCATCATTGCTAAGGAGTCAAAAGAAGTATTAGAAGATGGTTGAAGTGATCTTTGGATTTCTTCTTTGAGTACTAACGAGTATACTTTGCAAACGAGGGTAAGGGAGACACAAGTAAGATTTGAGTTCGAATTGCAGAATTAGAATCAAGCAAAAAATTTAAGAACACTATCAGGCTGTTATGTAACCGAGTGAAATTCTTGGCAAGAACAGTTTGTCAAAGCACCACAATTATAATGAAATAATGGCCTATAACTAACATACTCTTCCCAAATGGACTTAAAACTGTTAAAATACTGAGTTAAAGATTGATCCATATTACTCAAAGATTTTTCCAATTGAAAAACCTTCTGCTCATCGCTTCTTGCAAATCTTGTGCACAATTCAAGCCACACTTCTTGTGTAGAGGAAAAGTATAAGAGACTCTGCCTGATATCCTTCGAGATAGAGTTGAGTGGTTGTGACAGGACCAAGTTATTCGCACGAATCGACGTGAAATACAGAATGTTGGATGTAACCGGCGGACATGGCAACAAATTATCAAGAAAGACCATTTTTTTGTTTCACACTAAAGGCCATTTGAACAACTTTCGACCATGAGACATAATTCTCACCATTGAAGATTTCTCCAACAATTAGGGTGCCGGGATTATCGCTTGGGTGAAGATAAAAAGGGGAAGAAGGGTCTTCTGTTGGATTGAGCTGATTACCAGCTGATGTGCGAGCATCATCAGAGATTGAAGGCAATTGCGTTGTCATTCAGAGGAAAATCAATGTATGAGAAAAAATTTGATGTGCGGAAGATGATCGATGAATTACTGATAAGTGTGATTTTTACACTTATTTTGCTATGAAATTATGAGAAATTTATTATGATTCTGGGATGATATTATACGCTTTTGGTATATATTTGTTGATTTCATGAATAACGTTCTAATTGCATAATGAGCTAAAATGACGAAAAAATGACCAAACCGAACCAACATGTCGAAGGAACGAGGAAAAGAAATTTAGCAACAAAATTCAAGACCTCATGATCAATCGATACCGATGGCGCAATCGATCGTAAAGGGCAGAAAATTTGAGAAACGAGATTTAGCAACACTCGATCGATCGGTGAAAGGTGGAGATCGATCGGTCGCCCGGAAGTTTTGAAAAGTAATTCCTTTTAGAGTTTGATTCCCACAAGGACACTTCCTTGCTCGTCTTCCACTATATAAAGACCAAACCACACGAAATTGGAGGACTTTAACATAGCCTCCACCATATTATCATCTTCCATCATCACAAACCATTGAAGAGCAAGACATCGGGAGAGGCGGCACGTGCATCGAAGCAAGGAGTCGACGCCTAGCATCTTTTCATATTTCTAAACTTTGTTCTTAGTTATTTTCATATTTTAATGTTTACTTTGTTCAAAAACATCTTTTTACATTGTTATTTGACTATGATTTTTGGCTAAGTTTGTTTATCAATACTAGGGGATCCAATGTTTGAACACATAATTCAACTTAAGTTTTTTTGATTAATTCTTACAACTCTTTGTGCATAATTTATTCTTCTTCACCTTTGAATGATATTATATATTGCGAATGACTTGACCATACAATATTGCAATACGACATAATAAATTAAGTCATGGGTTTAGATTGAGACTGACCAAGTAAAATTGAACACACGTGTTATAACAATAGATATACCAAAATCGAAGGCTAGAAGTTTTCATAGATCTTCATACAATATTGATTGTTTAATAAGGACACGGTAGTTGTTTATTGCAATGTTAATATTAGCCTTGTTATAGTTTGATCAGAGTATAACGAATGCATTAGAAAAACTCGTCATATTAGAATGTAAGATTTTAAATCATAACTAATAAATGAATTGCGGGAAATTACATGGGTGAACCGAAGTCTTGATAATTGTCTCTACTGATTTCTACACTCTTTGCTACTTGTTGGGTTAATATTGTGTCATTAGTCATTATAGTATAATTCTCATTAAATATTAGAAGGTTAAATATAGTTAAGCTAATTGAATTTGGTACTTGCTTTCTAGTCCTCGTGGGTTCGACCCTCGTACTTTTCAACTACTATATTAAACTTGACAACCGTGTACTTGCGATATAATCACGCTACACTAGAATTTACTGTTTAAATAAATCATGGTGTGCGTTTATCGTGTACGCCTAAATTAACCCCACTCAACCCTCAAGATTGATAACAATTATGTAGTAGCGTGAGTAGGGATCGATTCCACGAGGAGGTGTGAATTCTTGTGTTAATGAAAATCAAAACAAAAGAATAATAAAGGATGGGGTTGTGAGGTTGAATTATACTAATTAAAATTAAAAATAAAGATTAACTAATGAAGCGATTCTTGGTATCGGTCAACTCTACCTTGGATATTATCATCTATTTCATCGATTCACAAAAGACTCAATTTTACTTGAATATTCATCAATTGGAAATCTAATTCCTCCCCACCTTATTCATAGTCAATTAATCCAAGCGTCATAATTTCACTTTCATCAATCAATCAATCTCTATATGCATATTCAAGATTAAAATCATGACATCATTCAAAACTAGTGAGCGATGAATCTAAATAACATAAACACAATCGGTTTATATAAATTTAGTCAATTGTTTTCCCTAAGAATTTAATAACAAAAACAGCAGGCAATTATCAATCTTAGTTGCTTCGTAAATTTGATTAATCAAACAATTATCAAATTTAGCATTAGATCACATGCAAGTTATTAGGTAGTCAATCCAATAAACAAACACCAATCATATCAACAAAATCAAAAAAACTCTTAATACTCAATAAAATTGATAATTAAAGCGTAAGAATCTCCCCAAGATAAATAAAATCCAAGGATTTGTCTTCCTCAACCAAGAATTAAAACTAGCTAGACATAATCTAAGATAAAAACAAAGAAAAGAAAACTAATCCGATATCCGCTCGTCGAGGTGTCAATCCCGCCTTCGCTTCGATCTTCGTAGCCGTCTTCAACAAAAATGAAAGAAAAATTGTAAAACTATCATAAACTACTCTACCCTAACTATCTAGATGTTCTTTAGTCTGATTTTCGTCCATATATGTATAGGGAGGCTGATGGAGTAGGTTAGAATCCATGTGAGGAGGAAAGAAATCATAAATCCAAACTTTCCAAAACTCTGCTGGCGTAGCTACGCCTCAAAATGGCGTAAAGAAGCCTGATGACGTGTCAAAATTATGGCTTCCCGCATTTCTGGTGTATTTACGCGTCAAAGTGTCGTAAATATGGCTATTTCAGTTTTTTAGATTTTTCAATTGCTGTAGCATTGGCGTATTTACCCCTCATAATGGCATAATTACGCATGTCTTCCATTTTTCTGGCGAGTTTTGTATTTTGGCCGTAACATTCTCGTACAAACTTCGAATTTGATGAATCAGTTGTTCACGCGAAGATAACAGAAAGTTCTACAACTTTTTTATAGACCACATTTCCAAAACTTGGCTCAAACATATAGAAATTTGAGGAGAAATGAGCAACATGTGTCTTGGATTCCGGTTTTTTCCTCTTTTCTTCAACTTTACTCCTTCTTTCATCATTTTAGCTTGATTTCTTCACCTTTTCCTACATTTACACAAATATACTATTAGGTAGCATATGTATCAATTTATCCATCAAAATATACCAAATCGTAGACAATTAAGCATACTAGATGTGTCTATTTCTAGTCAAATCAAATCGCGATCAAGTTTTTGGCGCCGTTGCAAGGGACTAGTTTAAAGTAATATCAGACAAGATTAGTTGACTGTAATTTAGCCTCTTTTTATTTTCTACTTTTTGGTTTTCTTTACTTCACTACTGCTTTGGTTTGTTTGATTTTTTTTTATTTTTTTTGTAACAAACCTGCACTTGATCCTATTGATCCGGAAATTGAAAGGACTTTTCTTAGGAGACTAAGAGAAGTTCGAGCAATGATTGAAAACAATGAAGGATGTGGTGTGAGAGATGAAATACGGAACGAGGAGATACCTAATGGACGATCACTCATGGATTATTCTCATCCTTCGTTCCATGGATCATTGTCTAGTATTACTAGACCAAGCATAAAGGCGAACAACTTTGAAATCAAGCATGCATTCATATAAATGATCCAGTACTCGGTGCAGTTTGGGGGATCAAGTTGATGAAGTGACAATGGTATCGGCTCAGTTGGAAAACTTGACCAAGAAAATTGACAGCTTGGCAGCACCAATGATGAAAGTACAAACCATTACTTGTGAATTGTGTCAAGAACCACATCCAAGCATGGAATGTCAGGTAGGTAACTCTTTTATGCAAAATAATAAGTGTGCTAAATTTGTAGAAAACCGGACACCACAAAACAACCCCTATACAAATACATACAATCCAGGGTTAAGAAATTATCTGCAACCACCGGGTATGCACCTAACCCGGGCATGGATGAGCTACTAACCAAATTCATACCATCGATCGAAACAAGATAAACAATCAAGATGCGTCGATTAAGAACTTGGAGATACAAGTGGGGCAATTAGCAACCATCCTAGATGGATGAGCTCAAGAAGCATTACCAAGTGACACTGAAAAGAATCCTAGGGAGCAAGTACATGTCATAGCACTGAGGAGTGGAAAGGAGGTTGATGTGGAGCCTGATAGAAAGAATGTTGGCAAGAAAGATGAGCAAGAGGATGAGTTAACCGAGGAGAAGAGGGATCAACCACATGACAAAGGTAAGTCTACTACCACTACACCCATCACACCACATGCTAAGGTACATACCCACTCCCATTCCCGGCTGCATATAAAAGAGCAAAATTAGATGTTAAATTTGCTAAGTTTTTGGATTTGATTATCTCCATATTGATATGCCTTTCATTGATGCTATCTGGCAAAAGCCAAATTATGCTAAGTTATCAAAGGAGATATTGTCAAATAAGCAGCAATTGGGAGAGCATGAGACGATAAATTTAACTGATGAATGTTCTGCTATCATTCAAAATGATTCACCTCCAAAGTTAAAGGATCCAGGGAGTTTTACGATACCTTGCAAAATAAATTCTACTTCGTTTTATAAATCTTTATGTGATTGGGTACAAACATAAATCTGATGTCTGTCTGTTATAGGAAGCCGTGTTTAGGAGAGCTTAAACCTACTAGGATATCATTGCAGAAGGCGGACAAGTCCATCAAGTACCATAAGGGATCATGGAGGATGTGGCAGTCAAGGTTGATAAATCACCATTCCGGTGGATTTTATTGTTTTGGACATGAAGGAAGATGCTGAGATGTCATTGATTGTGATGTCCGGGATAATTAATGATTATTTATTTGGATTTAATTATGATATTTTTATGATATCTCGGGATTTAATTTTTGGGTATCGGATTTTGGAGCGGAGTCTGGATAAATGATTCCGGGATCGAATTTATAATGTTAAATAAATTCAAGGAGATTCTTTAATTCTTGGGGATGTCTTGGTGTTTATAGGGGCTGATTTTAACTTGAAGAACATGCTCATAAGGTGTTTGATAATATGCTTAAGTGGTGTTCAAGTGTTGGCAAAAGCTCTACTAAATGTGTAGTGAGAAAGTCTAACTTTATGGCTCATATCATGATAGAGTTTTGGAGATTATTGGGCTATAGTTTGAGGTGCTAATAACTTAGATACATGTTAAGGTGTGTTAAACATGTATTAAAGTGTATATTCATCAATATTCTTGAATGTGTACAATAGCATGAATTAGTGATTTATGTTACTTTATTGAGTTATTTCTAAAGTGTGGAGACTAACTCTATTAGTATAGTTGATTAAAGTGAGTCTGTAAAGATAATTCGAGTATGAAAATTATAACTGGAAATTCGGATAGTACGAGAAGTGTTATTGATTTGTGTATATCATTTCTTAAGAAAGAGATAATAATTCCAAGTATCAAGTGTAATATGTTAACTAGATGTTGAGACTGTAGAATGATTGAGCTAATGTGGAATGGACATTCGATTTATAGATACTCCATCAGCCTCCGGACATCTAGGGTGGCTTATTCACGTCGTCAACCTTAAGGTACGTGGTGACGTACGAGCATGTATATCTAGTATCTATACATTCATGTATACATGCAAATTTGAATATGATGATTCAGGTAAGTGTTTGACTTTAATAATTGAGTTTCATATACGAGTTATGGGGGACACGTAGTGGTACGTGATCCGATTTTACTTGTTGAGTAGTGATGCCGTGGGCATGAGCGATATGAGAAAGTATCGAGAACGAGATAGTGGGATAACCCGGTGTACATTGGGATAACCAGGTTCACATTGATGTTGAACTATTTATGTTTGAGCATAAATAATATATTGTCATTGTATTGAATTCATAAGTGTTGTTGAGTATTACATTTTCAGTGACAATACTAAACTTGACATTATGAAGTGCGTGAGTTTGAAACAGGAACAGTGTGTGGAAGCCATACAAATTCGGAATTGTACAGGGAGTATACTTTATGAGTTTTGAATAATTTAAATTATTGCATTATGATTTTGTATGTTGATTTGTGATTGAATATTGAGTGGGAGTGTGCTCACCCTGTGTGGGGGCTGTTTCTGTTGAAACAGGTACAACAGGTACGATGCTGCTTTGGAGTGCTAGGCTCGAACCTTGTTGGATGATGCTTCCAGAAGCATAGTATGAGATTGAGCCGATATACGAGGTTGAGCGGTTGGTATATATACTAATTATGCATCCGGATGAGTATCCGTTATTCGTTGCTCTTCTGTGAGCACTTGTATCTGTATATGGACTGTATAAGGGTGTTGAAACCCACTTTTGTTGTCTTATTAATGTGGTGTCTTCCCTGGCTGGGAATTTACTAGTGTTTCTATATTCTGTTTAGTATTGCGTTGTCCTGGTCGGGAGTTATATTATGTGATGCGTTTTTATTTCCGGATAGCTCAGTTTGTGGGGAGACTCTGCCCAAATTTTTAGATACATATTGGGTGTAATGGGGATGGTATTGGGTGAAACCCCTGAGTCTATTTGTTGGTCTAGATGATCATATAATGTTGAACATTGGTTATGTCATGGGGTTATGGGAAACTTGAAATGATTCTTCTTTTTAGAATGAAAAGAAAATGAAAAATTTATACACATACGACGTCATAAATGAACTAATGACGAGTTTAAGTGTTGGGGCCTTACATTGATCCTAGGAAGGCCATTCCTAGCTACGGGAAAAGCATTGAATGACGTCCAAGATGGGAAATTGATCCTCCATATAGGAGATGATCAAATTACTTTTAATATGTTTCAAACTTTGATACACTTACATACTGAGTAAATGTGTTTTAAAGTTCATATGATTGATATTCTTGCTATTAATATGGTGCAAGGTATTTGCAAGAAGAAGGTGATGAACACATCAGAACCACATCTGACAGGAGGTAATTTCTGTGAAGGAGACTTGGTCTTAATAAATAGAGACAAACTACTACTATTTCCACGGAAGTTGAACTCACCATGGACTGGAAATGGTCATTTTTTATCAACCGATACTATAAAGGTGAGAGATGAGAAATGGGCCTTATTCAAGTTAAATAAAACTGTTTGAGATACTACCACGTGGATGACGAAAATTCATGCACCACTGGCCCTTTTGACACTTGAGGAGGATGAGGTAAAAAGTCCAGCTTGAGACTATAAATCAAGAAATATTTATTATCCCTTATCTTCATTTTTGAAGTCCATTTTTTTTCTTTTCGTTCTGTTTTTAACTTTTGATTTTTGGTGAGTGACTCCGTGTGTGCTATTTATGCTTTCTAACCATCTTCCCCATTAGCTGACAAGGAGGTGGACAACGACCACTGACGGTCGTTGTCACAGGTATGTGCTTGTGTTATTTTCCATGCTTAATAATTGAGGACAATGCAATATTTAAGTTTGGGGGATTACATTATCACTGTTGCATGTTGTTACAGTCTCTAGTTTTGTGATATGGTAGACTTATTGTCGTTTCTTGAGCACCAATGAATTTTTTTTTGAAAATGAGTTCATAATTTGATAAAATAATGAATCATAGCAGTGGCTACTCTTCTATGATGATATTGATCTAATCTTGCATGTCGACTTGCGTCTTGAAAACTATTGAACTTGTATGTGAATACCCTGTTTTGAGTTAATATGTTAAAAATGAGGAATACTTTGAGCACATTGAGTCATGATCTTGTGGATTGCATGTTGAGTGATAATTGTTGAGAACTTGACGATTTATCTTCAACATCTTAGAGTACCCTAGAACCTATTTGATTTTAACACTTTTAGGCAAAATTTTATAGTTACAAACTTGACTTGGAAATGATCTAGGCGATTTTTGGAACGTTTGAGCCTTTCAAGCTTACGTAGTCTGTATCAATCCCTAGTGTCCCATTTTGAGCTTTATTAAAAAATAATGGTATATGCATTGCATATAATTAGATCGGCATTCAACATTTATTGATAACCTCATTATACCTACCCTGTTATGAGCCTAAAAAGAAAAATGTACCTTCATCCTAAGGGAGTATAATGAATCTCATTTATTACACATTAATTGTTATATCTTGACGAGTTTAGTGAAGAATGTTATGAATGAGAGAACGAGGAAAAAAAAAAGAGAAAAGAAAAAGAGGCTTGAGAAAAGATTATATAAATAAGACCCAAAGTGACTAATGCTAGAAAAAATTAGAAGAGAAGCTGGATATGTGTTGAAATATGAACTTTACAACATTATACTCTCTTCTTTGTGCTTATCCTATCGTTTCTTTGTAACCGACACCAAAGGCCTAAAATGACAAGCTTAAAAAGATATTTTGATCCAAGTCTAGGGAGTGACTATATTAGTGAAGAAGTTGTTTGAAAATAGGCCTATGGGGTGCTCAACGATAATCTTGATTTTGAGTTAATTAGCATAATTTGATCTTGAAGATGTATATGAAACTTGATATTGACAATAGCACACACACACGTTCCGAGTTTGAGATGTGTTGCTTGATATGGGGGAAAATACGTCTTGTTCAATATGTTGATTGATTCTTGTCTGTCCGTGAGTGAGATATCTGAGCTATTTAGTAATCATGAATTGATCCATTTGAATTATCAATGTTGAACTCCAAATTTGATCTTATTGCTTACTCGAAGACGATCAAGTTTAAGTTTGGGGGAGTTGATAAGTGTGGTTTTTACACTTATTTTGCTATGAAATTATGAGCAATTTATTATGATTCTGGGACGATATTATGCGCTTTTGGTATATATTTGTTCATTTCAGGAATAAAAGTCTAACTGCATAAAAGTGAAGGAAATGTGCTAAAATGACGTAAAAAAAGGACCAAACCGAGCCAACACGTCGAAGGAAGGAGGAAAAAGAAATTTAGCAACACTCCATCGATTGGTGAAAGTTGGCGATCGATCGAACGCCCGGAAGTTTTGAAAATAATTCCTTTTAGAGTTTGATTCCCACAAGGACATTTCCTTGTTCCTCTTCCACAAAATAAAGACCAAACCAGATGAAAGTGGAGGACTTTTGCACACCACTTTTCAGACATAAACATAGCCTCCACCATATAATCATCTTCCACCATCACAAAACAATGAAGAGCAAGACATCGGAAGAGACGGGATGACGCATCGAAGCAAGGAGTCGACGACTAGCATCTTTTCGTATTTCTAAACTTTGTTCTTATTTATTTTCATATTTTAATGTTTAATTTGTTGCATAACATTTTTTTTACATTGTTATTTGACTATGATTTTTGGCTAAGTTTGTTTATAAAACTATGGGATACCATGTTTCAACCCATAATTCAATTTAAGTTTTTTGATTAATTATTACAATTCTTTGTGCAAAATTTACTGTTCTTCATGCTTTTAAGGGATTGATCACATTTGAATGATATTATATATTACGATTGACTTGATCATACGATATTGCAATACGACATAATAAATTAAGCCATGGGTTTAGATTGAGACTGACCAATTAAAATTGAACACGTGTGATAGCAATAGATATACCAAATCGAAGCTAGAAGTTTCCATAGATCTTCATACAATATTGATTGTTTAATAATGACACGGTAGTGGTGAATTGCAACGTTACTATTAGACTTGTTACAGCTTGACCAGAGTATAACGAATGCATTAGAAAAACTCGTCATCTAAGAGATTTTAAATCATAATTAATAAACGAATTCTCGAGAATTACATGGGTGAACCGGATTCTTGATAATTGTCTCTATTGATTTCTACACTCTTTACTACTTGTTGGGTTAATATTGTGTCATTAGTCATTATAGTGTAATTCACATTAAATATTCAAAGGTTAAATATAATAAAGCTAATTGAATTTGGTACTTGCTTTCTAGTTCTTGTGGGTTCGACACTCGTACTTTTCAACTAATATACTAAAACTTGACAACCGTGCACTTGCGATATAATCGTGCTACACTAGAATTCATTGTTTAAATAAATCACGATCAAATCACCCTTGTGCGACTGATACCATGTGAAGTTACTCAACACAAAAGAGAAAGAAAGGAATTATGAATAACTCGCATCAATTCATAATGAATATAAAATACACAACGTATTATCTTATTATATCAATTACAGATTTACCACCAGCGTTTAGTCCTATCAAAGGATTCTGAAGGTGCAGTAGATGTCATAGGACTTGGGGTTTGGGTCCTCTGCTGGGGTTGAGGTCTCTGCTAACGTTGTTGATCTCTAGTGGCTGAAGGTCTGCTGGATGAAGGTTGTGGTCTACTAGAACTGGCTGTCCACTAGACTCTCCTGGAGATGGTTTAGACTTCCCAGCACCTTGAATAATCTCATGAATATCCTTGAGTTGAGAAGCAAAGATGGTCTGCATATTAATCAACTGGTCTGCAAAAAGAAAACAACGTTTATATCTGTTGGCCTAGTTCTAGCTTGGTTGTGTTAAGATTCATAGACAATTCAGTAGATGCATCCACGAAAATTTTTGGCATCCTCGAAACTTTGTCAGATAAAGCTTCAAGTCGTGATCAAGCTTTAGAAATTGAAAGTTCACATGTTCTCTGAAATTCCCAATTACTGTGATGCCATCGCTTTCTTCATGCTTCAGTTTTCTCAACTCACTTGGCTACATTGGATATGGCACTTGCCGTTTGAGATAACTGTTCAGTAAGATCTTGAAAGTATTCTCTCCAAGTTCCTGGTCAGGAGATTCTTGAGACGGATCTGTTTGCACAACAACAATAGACATGGATTCTGGTGCGGGATCAGTAGACATGGTATCCTCCTGAATTGGAACATCATCCATTGGAATGTCAGTAGAGGCTCAATGACAGTAGACAGTACAACTTCAACATCAGTAGATACAACAGATTCTGAGGCAGTAGGTGCAGATTCTCACTTCCTTTGATGGAGGTGGAGGAGGAGCTGAATCTGCAGAATCGAGATGGCCTGCTCAGCTTCACTCACCACCTAAGGATTCTTCTGTTTGGTGATTGTCTTCTTTAAAATGGCTCCTTCTTCACTGGCTGATTTGGATGATTTGCGGTGAGTCAGTAAGTATTTGGTGTTGATGAAACGTGCAGGGTGCATCGCAGTAACTGCCCCTACTGGCATGACCAAACTTTCCATTATTTCAACTGAGGGGAAGGGCAAAACCAAAGCAACCCTTTGCAGACTCAAATAAACCACTCAGTACATGAAACAAAATAACTGACCA
The DNA here is from genome assembly GCA_907163345.1 of Haberlea rhodopensis. NCBI lineage: Eukaryota > Viridiplantae > Streptophyta > Magnoliopsida > Lamiales > Gesneriaceae > Haberlea > Haberlea rhodopensis. Next base: position 161,929 of record CAJQUN010000752.1, on the reverse strand, counting down.
ATTGACTGCTATTCCTTTGATGATGGCGCACATTACCTCAAACTTTTCGGGAGTGATGATGTCATAAGATCCTACCTTGCACAGTAGACCCTCGCACGACATCCAAGGACTCTGAATTGGCTTTTTTACCAAATATTTCTTGAATGGATGAGTCAGATGGTTGCCATATTCGGAGAACAGTAACTCATTTTTCTCTTGTGGCGATTGAGAGAGTGGATAAGTACGTAAGTCCTGCTTGAGGTAGATCCAGGCTCGAGGAAAATACATCATGGCTAATAGTGAATTCCTTCCCTGAAACGGTAGCCACAATGGTATCTATGACGACTTTGCCCGAAGAGTAGAATTCTATAGGTGTGCCTTTATAGTAGAAAGGAGTCAGGTTCAGCAAAACCAGAATACTAGAGTTCTCCAAACTCTGAAAATCCACATGAACAGCGTTGGTGCGAAGTTTGGTTGATTTGCTCGCGACATTCTGATTGAATTCGTTGATCAACAATTGAACAGAGAATTTCTGAGATTGAAAATCTGAGAGACAGCTTGAAAATTTTGTTTGTTGACAGTGAAACGTTTTAAAACTAAAGCGGTTGAGAACGAATGGCATATATAACGTCGTACTGTAGATGACGGGACACATAGACACGTGAGTTATCTACACAACTATTTTGAAATTTAGAGTTTAAATTGAACGGTTAAGATTTAAAAGAGCGTGTTGATTAAATGCTAATTAGTAAAAATTTGAAATCCGACGTTACAATTAGTTAATAAATATGAAATGTTACTTTTAGCTAGTGTATTTGGTAATGTCTCCATATATGTAACGTCTATTGGTTAAATGATAAATTTTACTTCAGTCAGCATATCATCAGACGCTCACTAGAAATAATAAACACAAAATTCCACATGAATTTAAATTCCCCCTAAATTCATGCAACAACTGAAATCTAATTTCCCCTCAACTAAGCAAGTAGGAAATTTAAAACAATGATAATCACTTAGTTATATCAATTGCGAAAATAGAAAAACTTAATGTGTGGTAGGGTTTGCTTATGACTCTTCCGGTAGACTTGTAGGTTGAGCCGTGGACGTCCACTGATTAGGACTTCCTTGGTCAAACTTCGTTACAGTAGACTTTACTAAAGCGGTGGCCTCTTGTTAACACGGTAGACTTTATTATCACCAAAACTTAAAAATATTCCAACAAGTACGTTTTATCATGTTCCATATGCCCCTATTTGTTGAGTGTTTATCGAAATACTCACCTCCTACGCCCCCTAGATAAAAGCGAGTTTGAGATTGAAGATGATGAACAATACAATGTTTGGGGATGGTGAACCGCTGCTTTAAAATCAACCGGTACTAATATTTTAGTTTCGTATTTACGCTTCCCCAATGTTCTATATTTAAGATAAGATAAGTTGTAAATCAATCTTGTAAATTTATCAGTTTAGTTAAGAACAGTTTAGTTAAGAACAGTTCAGTTATTATGAAATAAAAAAACTGATTTATTTAAGATCTATATCCAATGTTTGTCGTTCAAATTTTTAATTTGGAAGAATTTGGAAGAAACACAGATGTCATCCCGGACTGAGGATGTGATAAACTTTGTCTTGAAGCCATTCACTAATTAGTACCAATAAATAATCTGAAACGCATGTGTTTATTTTACTAGTAACTATTCATTTTACTATTCATATAAACAAGGTAAAGTGTCCTTTAACAAAAATTATAAATAAATTTGCGCGCCCAAAAGCTTCACAAATTTGAAATTTATTTCATTCTGATTTATTTCTGTCGCTTTCCCCACTTGTATCAAAATTGCATCAATTAAATCTCAGCTAAACCTAAACATTTCTTTTTTAAAAAACTAAATCCAAACCCAGATCCAATTTGGTTCGAGCCCTTTGACCTACTACGTCTCCGATGTCAAACGCCGATTCCACCTCCTCCGTTCCTCCTCCAGCCGTGCCCCTGTCAGCTGTGAGTGATATAAATTTGACGATTTGATTGTTTTCACTGTAAAAATTAAAATTTGTATTTTTTTTGTTAGAAAAAAGAGAACGAGATTCCAATTAGCCCTAAGATCGCGGTACGATTGTCTTTATTGTCCTATTTATTTGATAAATGGGTGCTCTGTGGATCTGTTAATTTATCTCATTAGAGCTGACTGGAAAGAGTTGATGAGTTCTGTGTATGGGGTATTGCAGGAGTTGGCTGAATCGAGGCAGGAGCTTATGAATAGGGTACAGACTTTGAAACAGGTGATTTTGCACTCTAAGATTAACTTTGTCTTTTGATGTACGTTTTCTTAGCCCGAACAAGGAAATTTTAGCGGCATGTATTCTTTGAGATTTGATTTTGCTACATATACCCATCTAAAATCTCGGATTGTTGGGTGCTTGTGTTTTAGTCTGGCATCATCAAGCGCTTGTGTGCTAAATTCCTGTGTGAGAAGTTAATACCTTTTCATATCTCGTGGACCAACAGTAGAAAAGTTTAGAAACTTGAGGTAAAAATGAGAACTGGCATTTGAATATTGAGCTCGATTGTCAGCTTAAGAAGAGGATCTTTCAAACCCCAAGTTCTGTACTTTTCAAGGCTGACTTGAAACATCGTTTTACGGGAAGAAAGCATTCTACTTCTCTTGGCTTGCAGTTTTCTTGTCTTCAATTCTTTCACTATATTAGTTTATTTCTTTTGTTGCTTTTCAAATAATTAGGATCTACAAAATTGGCGGATGAAGATGGATACTCAAGTTAAGGTCTACCGCACTGTAAGTTCTTTTGTTTTGTTAAATGCGTGAACTATTTATGAGAATTACTCGCTAATATGGAAAGTTGGGTTTGCTTCGTTTATAAGGTCCAATTGATGTGTTAAGGTGGCTGGTTGATGTAGACGAAGCATAATAGAACACAGGAATTGACAAAATTCTCAGTATCAAATTTTAATAAAACTGAAAAACTAAATTTGAAGAATGCTAAAACTGGTTTTTAAATAGAAAAATTAGAATATTATTTAACCTAATCATAAGAGTTCAAATTCAACCAGGAAACAAACAACTTAATCTAAACCTACTCGAAATCAAATATAGATACGACCAATGAAACAAACTTAAAGATATGGCCATCTGTTTAAAACAAAAGTAAAGATTAAGATTAATCTCTTAAATCTCAGCTGCATTACTTGTTGAAAAAATGGCTTAATAAATTGAAATTAAGCATGTGAAAAATCGAGCCAAGAAAAGAAATGAGAAATTGCGTACTGGAAGCGGCGATCGATCGCCGCTTATTCTGAAAATTAATGCGCTCGGCTATCGATCGCCGCGGGCAGAACTTTTATCTCAACAGTGGCGATCGATCGCCACCTATATGGCGATCGATCGCCACCTTTAATTTCTTGTAAAGCTGCGTCTTTTCATGTGCAGTTGCTGTTTTTCATGAATGGTTGTCTCCAAATGGTGCTCATTTGATGGAAATGGATGGTATACTATATATACAATATCCCATATGAAGCATAGCATCAGATTTTCGAAATTAACACACAAAATAAGGAGACAATAAAGCAATCAAAGTGCATATTCATATTATGTTCTTCCTTTGTTCAAAGAAGAGAGTTTGCAACTTTTGTGGTTGTGGGGTTTGTGATTTGTAGTGTTACAATCACAAGCAAAGTCGTTATATCCTGGGAGAAGATTGCCGTATCCCGTAAGCACCGTGTGCGAGGAAAATTCTCCTGAAGGAAAAAGTGTTGTACACTTGTCTCGATTGTTCTTGCCATCTATCGTAACCCGTTAAAACAACGACGTTTCGTGACGATTTTGAAGGATCCACAAACAATCTTAAGAAGAATATTGTTATTGTGAAAGATGGTGTCCACATCTGCAAATGTTCCTGTGACGCAAGGAGAAAGACCACAAAAGTTCACTGACGTAGATTTCAAGAGATGGCAACAGAAAATGTTGTTCTATCTCACTACTTTGCATTTGGCAAAGTTCTTACATGATGATCTGCTAGGTGAGGACGAGACGGACACTACTAGGAGGGCCGCTGTAGATGCATGGAATCAAAGTGATTTCCTAAGCATTCCTACAAATATCTAAAAGTGTGGGGGTGTTTGGCTAACGTAGAAGTTTCAAAGCCAAAACAAGTGAAAATAGGACCAAAAACGGTGGAATGTATTTTCATAGGATATGCACACAATAGTAGTGCTTATCGATTTATAGTACATAAAAATCAGATATTCCTGATATGAATGAAGGAATGACGATCGAATCAAGGAATGTTGTATTCTTTGAGAATATGTTTCCTAGAAAAGAAATGAAAGAAGAAAGTTTGAATAAAAGAACTTATGAGATTGCTAATGAAGGTTCGGAAGAAACCGAAGAACCAAGACGCAATGAAACTGAAAATGAAGGTTCAATACAACATGAAGAGCCGAGACGAAGTAAAAGGGCTAGAATGGCGAAATTATTTGGTTCCGATTTTCAAACATATATGTAAGAAAATGAACCAAAGACATTGACAGATGCCTTGTCCAGTCCAGAATCACCTTATTAGAAAGAGGCCATCAATTCGGAAATGGATTCCATTATGCAAAATAATACTTGGGAATTAGTTGACGCTCCTCCGGGTACCAAACCATTGGTGTGTAAATGGATTCTTAAAAGAAAGTGTAATGCAGATAGAACAATCGAAAAATACAAGGCTCGATTGGTGGCAAAGGGATTCAAACAAGTTGAAGGTCTTGCTTTCTTCGATACTTACTCACTGAAGGCGCCCACGCCGAAGGCGTCCGGGGGTTCGAGGGGCGGTAAAATCACAATAGTATAACAAAGTATTATGTGATGCTTGCGTGCATGAATGCAATTCATGTGGGATAACAATCTCAAAGTGTTGATATATCTGGAATCAAAGGAAAGATCATCAACAATATCAAGCTCGAGCAGAGGGTGGCGACACACACTGCGCTATGCTGTGCCCAGCATCCTTCGTTTCTAGGTCCGCCGCCAACGCGCGTGACTACAGTTTCTACCTAAACTGCTTGTCATCGCCGCGCTCAACGTCCCTATGACACTATAGATCTCATTGCTATTGCCGCGTTGCATAACCTTGAGATACATCAATTGGATGTCAAAACAGCCTTTTTGAATGGTGAATTGGAGAAGAAATTTATATGGAACAACCGGAGGGCTTTATAGTTCCTGGACAAGAAAAGAAAGTATGCAAACCTGTTAAGTCATTATATGGGTTTAAACAAGCGAAAAAACAATGGCATGAAAAATTTGACAAAGTTAGAATGTGATAAATGGTTTTAGAATTAACGAGTGTGATAAATGCGTGCACATCAAAGGCACAAGGTTGATGACATGCTAATAATGGGAATTAGTCATGAGGTGATTGTTGAAACAAAGAAAATGTTTACAAGACATTTTGATATGAAAGATATGAGCATTGCTAATGTCATATTAGGGATTAAAATCTCTAGGATACAAGAGGCAATTGTTCTATCTCAATCACATTACATTGAGACTGTATTGAGAAAGTTCAATGCGCATGACACTTCTTTGGTAAAGACACCGATGGACTTAAGCTTGCACTTAAGTAAAAATCATGGTGAACCGGTGTCTCAATTGAAATACTCAAGAATTGTTGGAAGCCTCATCTATAGTATGAACTGTATTCGTCTGGATATCGCTTGTGCTATGAATAAACTAAGTCGATTTACAAGTAATCCAAGTAATGTCCATTGGACGGCGTTAATAAGGGTACTTAAATATTTAAGATATACCTTAGAATATGAGTTACATTATACGAGATATCCGGAAGTATTAGAAGGATATAGTGATGCAAACTTGATATTCGACACAAATGACTCCAAATCCACGAGTGGCTATGTATTTAGCATAGGTGGTGAAGCTCTGTTGTAGAAATACACTAAATAAACTTGCATTGCAAGATCCACGATGGAGTCAAGGTTTATAGCTCTAGACAAAGCTGCGGAAGAGGATGACTTCGTAATTTCTTGGAAGATATTCCATGTTGGTCAAAACCAATGCCAACAATAATGATTCATTGTGATAGTCAATCTGCAATTGCTAGGGCACAAAACAGTATGTATAATGGGAAGTCTCGACACATTTGTAGACATAATACTGTACGACAATTGATCTCTAATGAAGTTATCAATTGATTATGTGAAATCAAAGGATAACTTGCCGGATTCGCTTACAAAAGCATTGAATAGAGATCAAATGTATGAATTATTAAGACGAATGAGATTGAAATCAACAACATAAATTTTCATAATGGCAACCTAACCTTATTGACTGGAGATCCCAAGATTTTGGTTCAATGGGACAACTAAATTATGAAAATTTGAGTTAGCACTCGGGAAATTTTCCAACCCATTCCTAGGATGAAGAGTGCTTAAAGACCTACCAAAATAGTGAGGTTAAGTTTGATACTTTTAATGATTCATATACTTGAAAAAGTGGTATGGTAGGATACTCTTGATGGAAGATCACCTACGTAAGTGTAAGGACGGGTCGCCTCAATGAAACACTTATGAAGTCAAGAGGTGTATCATGGCCAAAACGGACACAACAGGATAACCGAAGTAAAAGTAGAGAAATTGTGTAGATGTTATTGTCTGGGTTTACACGAATCGTCAAGAAGTTCAAGACATCCGTGGCCTAGTAAATCTGATAGTATACTAATAAAGAAAGGTTCAAAGCCATAAGCTATCTCTCCCGATGCAATAATTTTTCGTGCAAACTCTCTTTTGACATCATGTGCATTCATGCATTAATTTCATTTATGTGGGGAATTGTTGGAAAAATGGCTTAATGAATTGAAATTAAGCATAAGAAAAACCGAGCCAAGAAAAGAAATGAGAAACGGCGTACTGGAAGCGGCGATCGATCGTCAATTGCAGCAACGATTGATCGCTGCTTATTCTGAAAATTAATGCGTGCTAGAACTTTTCTCAGAAAAGTGGCGATCGATCGCCACCTTCAGTTTTCTTGTAAAGCTGTGTGGTTGCCTCCAAATGGTGCTCATTTGATGGAAATGGATGGTATACTATATATACAACACCCCATATGAAGCATACCATCATATTTTCAAAATTAACAATAGGGAGAAAATAAAGCAATCAAAGTGCATATTCATATTGTGTTCTTTCTTTGTCCAAAGAAGAGAGCTTGCAACTTTGTGGTTATGGGGTTTTGTGATTTATAATGGTACAATCACAAGCAAAGTCGTTGTATCTTGGGAGAAGATTGCCGTATTTCATAAGGACCGTGTGTGGGGCAAATTTTTCTTATGGAAAAAGCCTTCTACATTTGCCTCGATTGTACTTGCCATCTATCACTACCCGTTAAAGCAATGACGTTTCCTGCGGATTTTGAAGGATTCACACAAACATCACTAGTGTATGATGTAATGTAGTTAACAAAAAAAAGTTGACTAGTTGCATAAATTGGCCTTTTACCATTAATACTGCAGGATCCATCAAAAAGTTGTTTCAATTTATCAAATACCTTCAAGTCCAAAGACGATTCAAATTCACAAAATTACAGAGTATTATTGAAATCTCTGGCATCCCCAAAAGTATGCAGAAAAGTGTGAATAGGATCGTGTAATAATCTCCAGAATCATCATCAAAGATAGAAGGCTACATTTTTTCGATTGACCTAAGATGGGGTGAAATGTGTGCATCTGTAATCCGAACCTTAAAAAGATGAAGACAAGCATGTTTGCTCCTTTGTTTTCGCAGGTCTCAGTGAATTTTGGTAAAAAAAACAGAAGGGTAGAGCCCGTAAAAACAGGCAGCCCCCCTTGTGTGGCGTGTTTGGCCGGCACATATTTTTTAATTTTTTTATATAGTAAAAGCTTAGATACCTAAGCGTCACTCACACACAGGCCAAAATAGGCTGCCTTAGGCTGCCAAGTACAACCGGTTATGCTACTGTAGCAAAACTGTCTGTGCCGGGCCACGGGTGTCCCATCTTTAATTTTATCTTATGTTACCATTTATTTCTGCTTTCTTGCTTTCCTCAGGAGCTATCGGAGCTTAAAAATTCACTAAATACTGAAGTGGAGCAACTTCGATCAGTTAGTTCCCCTGGCTAATTTCATGTTTATCTTGGATTGTGCTTTTATGCATTTAAAAAAAATTCCATACATTCAACTAAATAGGAATTTCAAGATCTGAGGAGCACCCTTCAGCAGCAGCAAGAAGATGTTACAGCCAGCCTAAAAAATTTAGGGGTCAGTATCTAAAACACAAAACGACTTGATTTATTACCGAATTTCTCAAGGTTCACACTCTTTTGAATCTTTTGTAGCTGCAAGATGTTTCTGCAGAAACCAAAGTGGATTCAAAGAATGTGGAAAACAGTGATGATACAAGTCAAGATTCATTGAAAGATGGTAATGGTATTGGTAATGGTAATGGTAATGGTAATTAAACTCGTGGATAGATTGAAATGTTTCAATCATTTATGATATGGTACTTTGTCGAAGTGAGGTGAAACTACCACAATCTTTAAGCTTACAATACATAAATATTAAACTTAGATGTCTGGAGAGGGCTTAAGGAAGGTCAGTACTTGTTGAGCTTTTCTGCTTTGTACTTTGTTCTATGGAGATATATTTTGTTTCTGGAATTAAAATAATTATTCGAAACAAAACTTAGATTCTGGAGAGGGCTTAAGGAAGGTCAGTACTTGAGCTTTTCTGCTTTGTACTTTGTTATATGGAGATATATTTTGTTTCTGGAATTAAAATAATTATTCGAAACAAAACTTAGATGTCTGGAGAGGGCTTAAGGAAGGTCAGTACTTGAGCTTTTCTGCTTTGTACTTTGTTATATGGAGATATATTTTGTTTCTGGAAATAAAATAGTAATTCGAAACATAAAAATATCAATTATGATGAGAAAATATTTTTTTTTTCTTTTTAAATTCTGGACGTAATGACACATCCAATTAGTATCCTTGTCCTAGGCATGTAACCTATACTGTGTTAAAATATATTAAATTAAAAAAATGACAGCCAAATGCTGCAAATTCAGATTATAAGACACAAAACAAAAGAACCCCAGAAATCCCAAATGTACGACTTGTTTGGCTATTAATAGTTAGGGGTGGTTACCGGTTCGAACCGGTCCGGTCCGGACCGGAACCGGCCGGTTCCGGGCCCGTCATGGGCGGAACCGGTCCGATCCGGTAAGGAATCGGATCGGATCCGGTTCCGGTTCCACCGGTTCCGGGTTGGACCGGTTCCAACCCGGAACCGGATTTTTCTTTCTTTTTTTTTTTAAAAAAAAAGGAAAAAAGGAAAGGATTTATCGAAAAAAACTTTTTTTTTTTTTTTTAAAAAATGGATCCGGTTCCGGTTCAATCCGGAACCGGATCCGTTTGGTCCGGAACCGGTAAGATACCGGATCCGGAATGGTAGAACCGATCCGATCCGGTATCAAACCGGTTCGGGACCGGTTAGTCTGGTTTCGGAATCGGTCCGGATCGACCCGGTCCGATAAGCACCCCTAATTCATATACACGTAGGTGCCTTTTGAGGCTCGCTTGCTCGTTCCTCGGACAATAATGATAACAGCAACATCGTCGTGATATTTCCGTCTCATTCCAGCTGGTACCCTCAACAGCTCTTCCATACTAAAACCTGAAAGAAAATCATCAGAAACAAAAGAATATTTTAAACTTGTAAAGGTGCAGAACCATAGAAAATTTACTCAAGTGTACCTGCTGCCCATGCAGCAAGCTGTTCCACCAAAATTTTGCTGGATCACCAGAAGGGTTTCGTAAAATATACGAGTGGACAAGCTTTTCAACTTCATTATTACTAAAGAAGTCAAACAATCAATTTGGCAGCTATGGCTCTTCTATTAATCAATCATTTTTCTTCCACTCGCTTCACTCCTTTCTTTCATACAGGGACAAATATGTCATCTTGTCTTCATATCAAGTTTACTGTACAAAATGGATTCCTGGGTGTTGGAGGGATGCAATTTCTAGGCTGAACAAGTGTATATTTATGGGGCTCCGGGAAAATATCCGATTGGCAAAAATGCAACCAAAGACATGATAATACCTTTTTCACACTCCAATCAAGCCTAATCAAGGCAACCAAACACAATCTAACAATATATCAATGTAGGTAACACCATCTTATCTTCCCAAATCAAAGTCGAAGAATGATCAATATTATTCATATTTCTTCCTGTGTATTTGCAGGATTCCTTTGTTTTTTTGTGGTTCTTTTGTGATGCGTTCCTCTAATAGAAATGGAAGCTTATCAACAGTTAATTAGATCAAAAATAACTGAAATTTTTTAAATTTATTTCAATATATTGTACTGTAACACCCCAAAAATATCAATTATAAAATTGGACAAAAATAATTTGAAGCTATCTTCAAAGCTACTAAAATAATAATCCTAAAATAATAATAATAATAATTTATGTTTAATTGTATTTCATAATATTAACTAATAAAAGAAAATATTTAATTAGTATTAGGCATACACTTGTCAATAAAATTGCCCCAACACATGCCAACTCCTTAAAGCCTCAATCCATGCAAAACCCCAATAAATACCTCCCATTTCATCAGATTGAACTCATAAATTCAAGAGCAAGTAGGAGAGAAGAGTGTGTAGGAAATATGTAGAAAATAGGCTAGAAATATGTAGAAAATAGGCTAGAAATATGTCAAAATTCAGAAAAATATCCAAACCTTGTCCAAAAATTCCGAAAATTTTACACAACACTCCTTATACACCCAGAAAGAGTTCTACAAGGGAGGTGTTTTAAAATCAAAAGGAGAACTTGCCCAGAAAATTCAAAACATGAAGAACAGTGAGTTGTTCAAAGCTCAAGAAAACCCAGTTCAAGGTATCAGTTTCAAGCTTCGATTTCGTGCCTTTATCAAATGATTTTAAACTTGGAATCTAAACGAAAGTTGTTCAAAATGTGTTAAAGTTTATGGTTATGTCGGCCGATCGCCCAAAAGGTAGTCGTACGTACGTATTTCCGGCGACCAATACACCCAGTTAATCATTTCGAAACATCAGATTCTGGGCAAAATCGGTTGGGAGTTTCAACAAATGTTGTAGATCACGACGAGACGATCAAGCCCTAAAAGATTCAGCCGCACGTGGCGGCTAGAGCTCGGCCATGCGGCGACGCGTGTGATGCACGCGCCTCCCGATGTCCATTTTTCCGACGGCTGAACGTTGGTGGAATGATTTTAGGTATTTCTGGAAAATTTCGTGTCTTTCGACTTATGGTTGAATTATCATGAATTTTTAAAGTCTTATTCAAAATTACCCGGACAAGTTTTGTACAAAAATCATTTGCAGAAGATTCAACAACATATCTGGGTTGCTAATCACCATAAATTACTTATATTATGTTTATAGGAATTTATTTGACATCTGGGTTCAAAATCGAGCCAATCCAGTAAGACATCAAATAGTGAGGTGAGATGTACCACCGAATCCTTGTTATAGCCCTTTTGGCATTTGGCCTGCAATACAATATCTTGTTATTCATTATCTCACCTTTTATATATTGTCATCATATTGTACATTATCTCGTTCCATTGGTCATCTTGATCTGCATGTAATTATCTTGAATGTTATCGATTACTAATCGATCCTTTGATTGAGCGAATCCTTTGACTGAATGAATGGAGCCATGGATATTTATCCACTGGACAACATGGCTTCGGCCCGAAGTGACCAATGAACAACGGATGACAGTCCGGGTATATGGTTCATCTGAACAACGCGCACCATTTTACGGTTCGGAGAATGGTTCACCTTGGCTCGTAAATGACTGAATGTACAGATCCCATCTGAATATGTGGGGAAAAGTGCTACACCGAACTGTCCGGTGGGAGCCACCCCTTTAGCCCATGATATTCACTCTAAAATCCTATATCGTCACTGTTCATTATTGACAATTATTTGATTGCAAGATCTTTGTTACATGACATATCATATTGATACATTACACTTTTTGATAATTACAGATATTAAAGCTAATGTTATTCCCTCACTAAGTCCCCAAAGACTTAACCTCTATTTTCCTTGTTATTTATTGTGAGTTCCAGATACAGGAGTACCGGAGCCAGAACCAGAAGGAAATTAGGAAAAATGGAACTGTTGGCTTACCGGGACTGTTTAAGTATTTTCTCTTTATTAAGTGTCGGACCGTTGTGAGGAGTTTGTACTGGGTTGTATTTTGTTATTATCTAGTTCGTAAAAAATAAAAAATAACGCTTCCGCTACCGTAAAATGAAGATTGACTAAACGCTTCCGCTATTTTCGAAAAGGTTTAAAACTCGCATACATAATATTCAGAGGGAATGTGGTACCAAATAAATGGATAAAGTAATATGTCCCGAGTAGGGTGCCACAGTACTATTAGTTGTATCTTGAGTGAATGTGATAATATTTCACCCTATCGTTTTTAATGGGTAATCTTTTTAATAATATTTATTATATCCGATGTGAAACCAAAATTGAAGAAGTAACAATTTGAAACCTGCTACCAAATGTTTTTATTTTTATTTTGTAACTAAATAGATAGTTTAACAAACATATAATGTGCACCAAAATTGAAATAAAAATTCAATGTTAATTGAAGCACAATAATTCCATAAAAGCAGTCATCCAATAGAGAAGACGTGAAATTTCAAGTTTCTTATTCTTATTTGCAGAGCATGCCCATTTCCTACTCGAATCAGTGGAAGCCATGGTGCCCGTCGGTCATGGTCACAATGTGTAGTGATGGTGGCGTTAGGCGGTGAAGTTTGGAAGAAGATTGACAACGTAAACGTGAGAAAAGAAATATAACAGGTGTAATTATGGAATGATGAAAGACTTATAAGTAGTGGAAAGAAAAAATGAAATTATTTGAAAGAAATTTTTTGGAAGGAATATTTAGTTGAAAAAAAAAATATTTTAGATGATATAATTGAAATATGTTTTAGTAGGTAGTAGCTATATGTTTTTTTTTTTTTTAGTTTAGTTGTGTTCCAACTTCCGACCCATTTAATGCCCATCCAGACTATCAATACATTGGGCTGGACCAGAAACAGGTTTCTGGCCTATATAATCAAATAATTATTAGGCCCAAAATTTCTCCAAGTAGAAACCTGCTAACACCGCTATTTGCGTTGCAATTCTTACTTCGAATTACTATGTCGACTGCGTCTCAAGCTTTCAGTGGAAATCTCAAGGCACGCGTTTGTTGATTGGCTTCTTGCTTCTTATTATCTAAATAAATTGTTTTTCTTCGTTTGTTTAGGTTTTTTGCTTCTTATAATCTAAATTATTTTTTCTTCACTTGTTTAGGTTTTTTGCTTATTTCAAACTATCAATGATCTGTAATTTCCCGTCATTATACTATTAACTTTGTTATGGTCTGTGATATGTGTTCCGATTCAGTTGTCATTCGAGTAGCTTGTGAGCGCGTGCCAGGTGTTTGTGAAAATATGTATTCACAGAAATATTTATTGTTTTTTTTTTTTTTGCCAGAAGAAGATTTAGTTTTGAATAGGTTTTGAATTTTGTCTCTCTTTTTTTTTTTTTTTTTCATTTGTGTAAATGTTAATTGAACATTGTATAATTTTGCCTTTACGTGGTACTTATGTAGCATTTTATTGTTGTTTTCGTCCCTGCTTGAACAATATGTTGGGGGTCTGCTGTTTAGTTTCGTTGTGGTACTGAATTAAATTATTGAGGTTAATCCATTGTGAAGATTGTTTGTAAAGTTTCATACAGATACTAAACCAGAATTACGTAGAGCTATCTTGTGGTTATTATGCTTTCATTGATCGTCAGTAATATTAATCTATGATCCGGAGCCTTTCTAACCCGAAAATTATCAATACTCTTTCAGAAAGCCCTCGCAGGGCTTAGACGTATTAATTTGGATGGTTTGAGATGGAGAATTTTCGATGCAAAAGGACAGGTAAGGTACACCTCCATGAGACCTAGCGGATATACTTTCTTCTTGATAGTTAGCAGTAGATTACAGTATATCACCTTTTGATTTAGGTGCTTGGGAGGTTAGCTTCACATATATCAACTGTTGTTCAAGGCAAGGATAAGCCCACATACGTTACCAATCGGGACGAGGGGGACATGTGCATTGTTATAAATGCAAAAGATGTATGCGTCACTGGGAGGAAAATGACTGATAAGTTATATCGATGGCATACAGGGCAAGTACAAAATTTTAATGCCTATCTTGTTGTTTTATAGTTAGTCTCATCATGGAGCTGGTATTTTGATTTCTCTTTTGCTACGTCTAGTGCTTTATGGAATTGTAAAAGCTAACGAAGATGCTCAACTTTTCTGGTGACAATTGTATTTTAGGCATGTAATCACCCTATGCGCTAATGATTTGTGGCTTTTGACCCCATAGGTATATAGGCCACCTCAAGGAAAGGAGTTTGAAAGACCAGATGACCAAGGATCCTACAGAAGTAATTCGCAAAGCTGTACTTCGCATGCTTCCTAGAAACAAATTACGCGACGTGCGTCAGTGTTATCTTATCAACTGCATTGTCTTAATCTGTTCTATTTGGGGTAGTATCAGTTTATTCTGTTTTTAAAATTGAGGGGCACTAATATATTTGTGAGACTTGAGTCTCCAACACTAGGTTTTACGGTTGTCTTTGTCAGTCGACACTAATATTTCCATTTTCATTGCGCAGGATAGAGACAGGAAATTGAGGATATTTGCTGGGAGTGAACACCCTTTTGGTGATAGGCCTCTTGTCCAATATGTAATGCCCCCAAGACAAGTGCGTGAAATGCGGCCCCGTGCCAGACGAGCTATGATTCGAGCTCAAAAGAAATCAGAGCAACGAGAACGGGATAAAACAAATACAATAAAAGGCAAAAGGAGGGATGAGGTTGGATCGACTCTGGAGATCTGAAGTTGGCTCTTCCTTTATTAGTATCTGTTCAACTCATTGCTTCCGGGCTATTTTCATAATGATCAAGTTACAAGATGTGAGAACATATATGAAAATAAAATACTAATCATTGGTCCCATTTGTAGGAGGGATTTTATGCCTGATGCTAAATAATATAAGATCTTAAAAACATTATTCTTTTGGCTAACATAACAGTTTTACAATTGGGTTAAAGGATAGTCCTATCATCAAGGCCCTGTGGTCTAGGGGTATAAACGAACCAAATCAAGTCGAATATGCAGAAAATTTTAAGGTTCGAATTCGGCTCGAAATAGTTATATTCGAGCTCAAGTTCGATTCAAAGTTCGAATAATTTCAAAAATTTGGCTCGAGTTCGGCTCGAATAAAAGTTCGAGTTCGGCTCGAAAAATGTTCGAACATGTTCGCGAATTATTGCTCGAAAATAAATACCCAAAATGTTCGAAATATATTTATTTAATATATAATTATATTATATTAATAAAATATTAGGTTCTCGAGTGGCTCGCGAACTATGGTACAAAGTAATTTAGGCTCGAGTTTGGCTCGAAAAAAGTTCGAACATGTTCGAGTTCAGCTCGAATTCGAATCAAATATTCATCGAGCCGGCTCGAAAAGTTCTTGAACATGTTCGATTCGTTTACACACCTACTATGGCCTCTCCACACACTACGACCTATAAAAGCAGATTCGAATTTTCATTTTCGCTCTGAGAATTTAAATATTGTAATTTTTCTAGTGTTTTTTTTTTTGCTCAATCGGCTTCACGAAATTCATCGAGGATTCAAAAGGTGGAAATGTTGAACAGCTGAATCTGAACTCTGCTGAATCGGTGGTGACTCAAATCCAACGATTGTGAGCGACGTCAATGAGTGAACTTAGCTCCGTATAGAGGTCGGATATCTTTTTGGTATGATAGCACTAACCCTCTCCAATTTGGAAAAGACAAGGGTTCAATCCCTATTAAAGTATCTTCTTGAAGAACAGCACCTCGAGAGGAGGATCCTATGCTCTTGGTTTCTTTCATATGCGTATATTGGTGGTAGTAGCATTTGACCAAAGTTTCTTTGTTGGCAGCTCTTCCTTTGGGCGTGGGCTTTTTCAAAGGTCTCTAGTTACCAAACGACTCAAATCTTTTTTTCGGCGTTACTTCCGTTTGTGGCCTAGTTTGCCTGCTATACTGGTACATATACATACGAAGGAAGTGGGTTTAAGGCAACTGCAGCTCAGCAATACGGGGAATCTCCATTTCTCAAAGGCTTGAAATCATTGTCTTCCAAGCCTTTCCATAAAGTATGTTCTCACATCATTCGGACAGTTGCTGGTTTTCAGGTCCGTTTAACTTTTGCTACATCCATAATAATTGCGTAGATACTACTCATTTTAGACGGATCTCTTCAACTGCTTTTTAGATCTTTCAATTAGTACTTTCTCCACCACTAAGAGATCTCGTCGCATATAATTCTTCTCTACGTTAACTTTATATCATAAGGAAGCAAATTAAGTTAATTTTTAATAAGCTCTTCCCCTATCCCTGGATGCATATATACAGTCATTTGCAAACATACACTCTTAGGTACCGTTTGAAGTGATTGATAAAGATAATGATAAAATAAGGATAACGATTAAAATTATGAGATGATTTAAAATAATATAGTGTTGTAAGTTATATGATATTTGGTTGGAGGATAAGATTGTGGATTAATTTTATAGTTTGATATAATGACTAAAATACCATCAATATTATATATATATATATATATATAAAATAAAAATAATATATAAAATAAAGAATAATAATATAATATAATATATTAATGTTAACATTATAATAATAATAATAATTATTATTATTTTTAAATTATGATTTTATATTAATAATTTATAGAAATAATAATTCTAATTAAATAAATAATAATATATATGTAATCTTAATAATAAAAATAATTCCGTAATATACTAATCTCCTAATAATCTTAATAATAAAATAAATAACAATAAAATAAATAATTTTAATAATAATCTAAATAATCCTCAATAAATAATAATATATATAATATTAATAATTAATAATAAAATAATAATAATATTTTTTTTAACTATATATATATTAATAATTTATAATAATAGTAATAATAAAACAATTTAATAAATATAATAATAATAATAAATAAATTAATAAATTAATAATAATAATAATAACAATCCGGCAATCTTCCTTATCAAAATCTTCAATACTTTCTTCCATTTTTTGCTCACAGTGCTCTTTTACGGAATTAATTTCCCCAAGAGTTTCACTTTCTACTATCCCTTGTGCGGAAGTCCATCGAACTCAAATTCAGAGGTTGTCTTATTAACAATGTCAGTGTTTTTCGTAATAAGATCAGTACCCAAAGATGAGCTAGAAGAACCAAATCTCGTTCTAATACCGCTTGATAAATGTGATTTTTACACTTATATTTCTAGGATTTTTAATATTTTTTATGTGGATTCCTGGACAATATATACACTTTCATGTAGTTTTTTATTTTATTTTATATATTTCTGGAATTAAGGTTGATTTGCATGAAAGTGAAGGAATTGAGCTAAAAAAGATGAAAAATGGAACCGATCTAGGAAACGGCCAAAACTCAAGTTTTGAAGAAAATGAACAATCGATTGATCGGCAGCCTTGCACCAATCAATCAGCCAATGACGTGAGTTGGGCAATAAATGCTGATAAAATCAATCGGAAGACATGTAGCGATCAATCCGGTCGAAGGCCATAGCTAAATGTAGAAAATTGGAAGAAATGTTGATTAAACGGTAGACGGAAAATTCTGAAAAAAATACCTTTTAGAGTTTGAATCCTATAAGAGAATCTACCTACTTTCTCATTCTCTATAAATACAACCTCATATCATACGAAACTAATCAGATTATTCCACACTTTTGACCTAGGACAAACCTCCATCCTCCATCTCACCATCATCCATCATCCATCATAGGCCTTGGGACAAGCTAACGAGATGGAAGCGTGAGAGGAAGCTAAGATCTACAAACGGAGTCGATGTCGGGAGTTTTTTTCTTTGTCTTTAAACATCAGTTTTGCTTTGTTTTGCTTTATTATGATGAACTAAATTTATTTATCATGATTAGCGATCTATTGTTTTGAATCTATGATTTGTTTATTAAATCTTGATTGAATTCATTTATCCTTTATAATTTTAATGCTTTCATGGATTGATGACCATTGAATTGATTTAATCTATTACAATTTAGATTGGTAGATGATGTTATAATACGAATTAGTAAATTATGTCGTATATTTCAGATTGAGATCGAGAGATGCGATCAAATACACGTGTGATAGCCATATATATATATATATATATATATATATATATATATATATATATATATATAGTAATCGAAAGCTAAAAGTTTTCACAAATCTCAATGCAATATCAAATTGTTAAATAAATATGCGAGAGTGACTTACTGCAATTTGAGGTTATGTTTAGTATAGCTCGAAAGAGTATTAGATATGACCAGAGAACTCGGCACCTTAAAGATGTATTGATATTCAATCGAGGGTCATATGGGAATTACATTGACGAACCGACGTCTTGATAATATTCTCTTGTGGACTTCTCTTATCATATTTTATTTGCTTGGTTGGATTAGTAGTTTAATATTGTTATTAATTAATTAATATTTAATTCATATTCGTGGGTTAAATATAGTTAAAAACGTCTTATTTGGTACTTGCAGTTAGTTCTTGTGGTTCGACACTCATACTTCTTATTATCTATACTAAAACTTGACAACTGTACACTTGCGGATAAATCGTTCACAACTGAGATTTTATTGTTTAAAAAAGTGAGGATCAAGTTTTTTGGCGCCGTTGCCGGACTAACTTTAGTAATATCATACTAGATTCTTTGATCGTAATTTAATCATTTTTTTCTATATTTAAAAAAAAACTAATATTTATTTTGTTTTTTTTGCGAGATACTTGCGAATCAACAAGTATTCACAAGTTTTGCTCAACAATATTTAAAGCCATTCTATACATCTGGGGAGAGATTCAATGAATTGACAAATACATTTCGGTATCATAACTTTTCGAACTATACTCTTCTGCAATTTTCTACAATGGATTGGATGCAGAAACACAATGATGGGTATTCACTGGAGCTTTGGCAACTGATATGTTGGGATATGCCCTAAGACAAGTCATTAGATGATTGTTTTGACATACAATGTTTATAATTTTATGAATGGCAGTTCATTATTATATATTATTCTTTTAACTGTGCAATGTGAATTAATATATATGTTAATGTCCTTAGAATAATATTGTATTATTCTTAAAGATGTCCCTAATCAAGTATTATCATGAATAGGGATAATGATAATACGTAGAGACTAGTATGTGTTGATTGATGAATTGTTCATTGATATGAGATATCAAATCAACACATGGGTACATGTTAGAGAACGATGTACTGGACAGACCCACCATGAGAATGCAACATGGATAGTTATATGATCGTCATATGCAATTCTCATAGTGATAATAATGTATGTAATCCTTACGACTTGTGATCATCAGAGATCCCAACATAAGGAGTTATGTATCATGATATTGTCAAACGTTACCCGTAACAGGGTAAACTATAAAGGCGACTATTGGATACACTACGAATTATGTAGAGGATGTTGACTGATCGAGATAGGATTTGTCCCTCCTATATAACAGGAGATGTGTTTGGCCCTTGATCAAGTGAGAACTAAAATGCATGGCCATGCTCGAATGAGTCGATATGAGATATCAAGCTTATTCGTTTATTCTAGTTCTACTTGGGGATCAAGAAATAAAGATTGAATATACGAGTATGACTATTCCATGACTCGTGTTCAATCTAAACACAAAGGAAAGGGATTAAGTTACATGATTAATATTATCACAAGTTCTAAAGGTTATGTCGAGTCATTGACATTCTTGTAATTTGGGTAGCCTCGATGTGTTGCTAGACACCGCTCCTTGCTTGTAACGTAAAATAAGATTTTATGTCACTGCCAACATTACAAGATCCTATCGGGTCGCACAAAAGATTAAATCGAGAAGGGAAATTAAATTCATGGGATGAATTAAATAATTAAGAAGAGTCTTAATTAATAATTATAAGGATTAAATTAAAATCATGGGCTTAAGCCCATGAGGCTTTATGAAAGCCTTTAATTAATCATATATAATTTGATTGCATGGTGATTAAGAAGATGAACACTTTCATATCATAACCTACACAAAAAGCACCATCGGCCGTCTCACTCTTCTCTCTCGGTTTTGCTTGATAGCCGAAGGGAGATTGGTGGTTTTTCGTGCCATTCCTCGATTGTGAATCGAGTGTGCTTCTTGTTTTGGTTTAAGAACAAATCTAGCACTTTGTTCTTAAGCTTTTCCTTCGTTCGATTTGATCGTGTGGATACCGTTGAGGCAAAACTTGTTAAGTTTTGCTAGTGACTCGGAGGAGGCGTTGGACGTGGTGCTGCTCCGTGGAATCTGCTCAAACGCGCTACAAGGGTGAGACCTTTATTCCTTTATCCGATATGAACAACCTATGTATATATCCGCGGTTTAGTAATCCAAATTTTTAAATTCCACTGCGTTCCATGATTGATGGATTACTTACAGTGGTATCAGAGCCAGATTCAAGGCTCATATCGGATTTATGTGGTTAAATAGTTTAATCATATTTAGATTTGTATTGCATGCTTTAAAACTGTATAATTCATATATGATATGAAATAAATTGAGTTTGTATAATTATCATAAAATTATATTTGATATAATTGAAGTTCATTGTATACGATACATGAAGGCGAAACACCGAGCCCATAGCTTAAGTTGGTTCGGCCACCACCATCACAAATGCCACACGGCTGCCACATGAGGGCTAGGGTTTTCGAACCCTTGGCTCGAGATGGTTTAGCCGTTGTGGCTAATAATTGTGCATGGAAGTGTCGAAACTTGATTAGGGTTTAGAACCCATTGGCTCGTGACGGCTAGCTCATGACGGCTAGGGTTTCGAACCCTAGTAGCCGTGCATGGGCTCGGCCATCGTCGCCCTTTTGCTAGAGTTTAGAACCCACATCTTGGCTCGAGAAATTGTTATCATCGGCGCATTACTCACGATAAATAATGTGTGACGGTTAGCGCCACATGAGGGCTAGAGTTTTCGAACTCATTGACTCGAGATGGTCAAGCCGCCAACATCATGATTCGTGCATGCAAGGCCGAGAACCAAAACAAAATTTCGAACCATTGTGGCTCGTGACGGCTAGGGTTTCGAACCCTAATGGCTCACGGCCGCCGTCCAAAGTTTTAGGGTTTCGAACCCTTCATGGTTGGACGTGGGGTTTTGAGCAAGAAGTTCGTGGCATGTGATGTCCCGAGCGTACGATAATTTTCATAAAAAATTATTTTACAGTTTTATTGGGATTAAATTTTAAAATGTTTAGAATTTAATTCATTAATTGTTATAGCATGTTTTATGTGTTGTTTGAGCATGGTGCATGGTTATAGCCCTTTGACCTATTAGATAGGATTTGTGAATGTTTGTAATTTATATAATACGACCTGCGTGTCGTGCCTTCTCTTTTATTCTAAATGTTATCCCTCCCCTATGTTCCCCTCGAATGTGAATCGAGGAATTCTATATCTTGTAAATAGTATAGTTTAAATTGTTGATGGTGATCAATGAAGATGGAGCAAGGTGCCGGGACGAGGAGGCCATTCACAAATAGGAGCCAAAGGAAGGTGCTTGTGAAGTTACCTTAGGTTGACTCTTAGGATTTTCTCATTGGCTTGAGAAAATCAATAGTAGGGGCTATAACCATGTCACGTTTAATTATGTATGTTGATGCATGATGTATCTTATGTTTTAGATTGATAATTGTATTACACATATATGTAGATATGTATACAACTATATGTAGTGAACATATTTTAAATTATCAAACTAATCATGAGATCAATAAATCCCTCTAAAATATTAAGTTTTAGATGCCTTCCAAAATTAAAAGTACTCGTCAAAAACTTCGATTGTACATGTGTGGGTTTGCCAAAGCAAAGCACCGTGGCAATCTTAGTAAGACGCGAAAGGATAAAAGTGATATCCGTTATACTTTAAATTGGGTACGACTTAACTAGGTTATCTCAATAGGATTGGGAACCTAGAGGCATAGGTTGGATAATAATTCATTTGATGAATTGAACAAAGCGTTGTTCGTCCAACTATCCAAGAATTATATGTGATATAATTGACAAAGTGTTGTCTACCTAAATAACCGGGTCTTGGGTGATTAGCCAAAGCTAACTCAAGATTAGGCGAAATATGGATCTTGGGCCACTAAAAGTTTCGAGGGTTGATATTTTTTAAACAAAATGTGGGAGTATCATTTAATATAAGACCATGTTAAATGATTAAATCATAAACTTATTTTGCATATTTATATTGTAGGTATCCATGGCAACTAACAACGTAACAAGCACTTTATCATTGCGATCGGTCCTTGAGAAGGACAAATTAAATGGGACAAATTTCCTAGACTGACATAGGAACTTGAGGATAGTCCTCAAACAAGAAAAGAAACAATATGTCCTAGAGGAACCCTTACCCACCGAGGAACCTCCCCTAACGGCTACAAGAGCCGATAAAGATGCTTACAAGAAGCATCAAAGTGACGCACTTGATGTTGTGTGCCTTATGCTTGCCACCATGAACTCTGAGCTTCAGAAGCAACATGAGGAAATGGAGGCGTTTGATATGATCGAACACCTTAAGCAACTGTACCAACAACAAGCAAGACAAGAGAGGTATGTCGTCTCTAAGGCGTTATTCCAGTGTAGAATGGTAGAAGGAAGTCTGGTTGGAACTCATGTACTCAAGATGATTGGGTATATTGAGAATCTGGAGAAACTGGGTTTTCGTTTGGACCAAGAGTTGGCCACTGACGTGATCTTGCAATCGTTGCATGAAAGCTTCAGTCAATTTGTCTTAAATTACAATATGATTGAAATTGAAAAGACACTACCACAGTTACTTGGTATGCTTAGAACTTTTGAAGCAAATAGCAAGAAGTCTAAACCAACAAATGTTCTTATTGTGAATAAGAGCAAAGGAAAGACTAAAGCTAAGAACTTCAAGAAAAACAAGAAGGTCTTTGTTAAATCTAAGCCAAAGTCATCTGCACTGAAACCAAAGGGAGGGATAGCGAAGGAAGGGAACTGTTTCCATTGCGGTGAGACCGGCCATTGGAAAAGAAACTGCAAAGTATATCTGGAGGATCTAAAGAAAGGAAGTGTGACTTCCACTTCAGGTATTTTTTTATAGAAGTCAATTTATCTACTTCTTCATCATGGGTATTAGATACTGGATGTGGATCTCACATTTGTGTAAATGTGCAGGACCTCAAAAAGAGTAGATTGTTGGCGAAAGGCGAAGTTGATCTCCGAGTTGGAAATGGAGCAAGAGTTGTTGCATTAGCTATAGGAGATTATTATTTATCTTTGCCTTCTGGTTTATTGTTGATTTTAAAAGACTGTTATTTTGTGCCATCTATTACCAAAAACATAATTTCTATTTCTTGTTTAGACAAGTGTGGTTTTTCATTTATAATAAAGGACAACTGTTGTTCTATTTATTAAATGATATGTTTTATGCTAGTGCACAAATGGTGAATGGTCTTTATTTATTAAATCTTGATATGCCTATCTATAACATAAATACTAAAAGGATTAAAAATAATGATTGTAATCCGACTTATCTCTGGCATTGTCGCTTGGACCACATAAACGAAAACCGCATATCTAAACTTCATAAGGATGGAGTATTAGATTCATTTGATTTTGAATCATATGAAACATGCGAATCTTGTTTAATGGGCAAGATGACTAAAGCCCCTTTCAAGGGACATGTTGAAAGGGCAAATGTTTTATTGGGACTAATACATAGTGATGTATGTGGACCAATAAATACACAAGCTAGAGGTGGTTTTCAATACTTCGTTACATTTACTGATGACCTCAGTAGATATGGGTATGTGTACCTAATGAAGCATAAGCATGAAACCTTTGAAAAGTTCAAAGATTTCAAGAATGAAGTACAAAACCAACTTGGCAAAAGTATCAAAATCCTTCGATCAGATCGAGGAGGTGAATACTTAAGCCAAGAGTTTCATGACTATCTAAAGGAGTGTGGGATAGTCCCACAACTCACTCCTCCGTATACTCCACAATGGAATGGTGTATCCGAGAGCAGAAATCGAACCTTGTTAGACATGGTTAGATCAATGATGAGTCATGCAGATCTTCCAATATCGTTTTGGGGACACGCTCTAGAAACATCAATTTTCTTACTGAACCGTGTTCCATCTAAATCAGTGGAAAAGACACCATATGAGATATGGACTGGGAAGCGTCCTAGTATGTCTTTTATGAAGATTTGGGGTTGTGAGGCTTTCGTTAGACGTCACGCCACTAACAAACTTGGACCCAAATCTGATAAGTGTTGATTTGTGGGGTATCCTAAGGAAACAAAAGGATACTATTTCTATTATCCCACCGAGAACAAAGTAGTTGTTGCTCGGACTGGTGTATTCTTGAAAGAGAATTTATTTCTAGAAAAACCAGTGGGAGAAAAATAGAACTTAGTGAAGTTCAACCACAAGAAAACACTGAACCTGATATTGAGATGGAAACAGAGCAGGCACCGCAAGCTGTTGTGGAAGAAGTTCCTGCTCAAGAGACACAAGCCCAGCGTAGGTCTGTAAGAGAACACCGGGAGCCACAGAGATATGGATTTCTTGTGACTCAACAAGGTGACTTACTACTTATTGATGAGGATGAGCCGTCATCTTATCAACAAGCTATAGTGGGCACTGATTCTGAGAATTGGCAAGAAGCCATGAAATCTGAGATGGAATCCATGTATGCAAACCAAGTATGGACTTTGGTTGATCCACCTGAAGGGGTACGACCCATAGGGTGCAAATGGATTTTCAAGAAAAAGACCGATATGGATGGTAATGTACAAACCTATAAAGGTCGGCTGGTTGCAAAAGGATTCAAACAAATTCATGGTATTGACTATGATGAAACCTTTTCACTAGTGGCCATGGTTAAATCCATAAGGATCTTGCTTGCAATAGCTGCATTTCATGATTATGAAATCTGGCAGATGGATGTCAAAACAGCTTTCCTTAATGGAAATCTGCTCGAGGATGTGTACATGACACAGCCCGAGGGTTTTGTCAATCCAAAGGATGCTGGAAAGATATGCAAGCTACAACGATCCATTTATGGATTGAAGCAAGCTTCTCGGAGTTGGAATCTTCGTTTTGATGATGCAATCAAAGAGTTTGGTTTTTATCAAAAACGAAGATGAACCTTGTGTCTACAAGAAGGTCAGTGGGAGCGTAATCATTTTCCTAGTGTTGTATGTACATTGGAAATGATATCCCTGCCTTACAATCTGTAAAGATTTGGCTAGGGAACTGCTTTTCGATGAAAGACTTGGGAGAAGCCACCTATGTATTAGGAATCAAGATCTATAGAGATAGATCGAGAAGACTTCTTGGCCTAAGTCAAAGTACATACATAGACAAAGTGCTTAAAAGGTTTAGCATGCAAGAATCAAAGAAAGGATTCGTGCCTATGACACATGGTATATATCTCTCGAAGGAACAGTGTCCTTCAACACCAGATGAGAGACAACGCATGAGTAAGATCCAATATGGGTCAGCTATTGGATCTATCATGTATGCCATGATATGTACTCGTCCCGATGTATCGTATGCTTTGAGCATGACGAGCAGATATCAAGTTGATCCAGGTGAAGGTCACTGGATTGCTGTCAAGAATATCCTGAAGTACTTGAGAAGAACTAAGGATACATTCTTGATTTATGGAGGTGAGGAAGAGCTCAATGTAATGGGTTACACTGATGCAAGCTTCCAAACTGACAAAGATGATTTTCGATCGCAATCTGGATATGTGTATTGCCTAAATGGAGGTGCTGTGAGCTGGAAGAGTTCAAAGCAAGAAACAGTAGCCGATTCTACAACGGAAGCGGAGTATATTGCTGCCTCGGATGCAGCAAAGGAAGCTGTTTGGATTAGGAAGTTCATTTATGAACTTGGAGTGGTGCCTAGCATTAAAGATCTGATAGAACTCTATTGTGACAACAATGGAGCGATCGCATTGGCTAAGGAACCTAGATCTCACCAAAGATCCAAGCACATACTTCGGCGCTTTCATTTCATTCGAGAAATCGTTGAAAGGGGAGATGTTAAAATATGCAAAGTACCAACAGATGATAATGTATCTGACCCATTGACGAAGCCACTGTCACAGCAGAAGCATGATCGTCATACTAGATCTCTAGGCATTAGGTATATGTCTGAGTGGTTTTAGTGCAAGTGGGAGATTTGTTGGGATATGCCCTAAGACAAGTCATTAGATGATTGTTTTGACATACAATGTTTATAATTTTATGAATGGCAGTTCATTATTATATATTATTCTTTTAACTGTGCAATGTGAATTAATATATATGTTAATGTCCTTAGAATAATATTGTATTATTCTTAAAGATGTCCCTAGTCAAGTATTATCATGAATAGGGATAATGATAATACGTAGAGACTAGTATGTGTTGATTGATGAATTGTTCATTGATATGAGATATCAAATCTACACATGAGTACATGTTAGAGAACGATGTACTGGACAAACCCACCATGAGAATGCAAAATGGATAGTTATATGATCGTCATATGCAATTCTCATAGTGATAATAATGTATGTAATCCTTACGACTCGTGATCATCAGAGCTCCCAACATAAGGAGTTATGTATCTTGATATTGTCAAACGTTACCCGTAACAGGGTAAACTATAAAGGCGACTATTGGATACACTACGAATTATGTAGAGGGATGTTGACTGATCGAGATAGGATTTGTCCCTCCTATATAACAGGAGATGTGTTTGGCCCTTGATCAAGTGAGAACTAAAATGCATGGCCATGCTCGAATGAGTCGATATGAGATATCGAGCTTATTAGTTTATTCTAGTTCTACTTGGGGATCAAGAAATAAAGATTGAATATACGAGTATGACTATTCCATGACTCGTGTTCAATCTAAACACAAAGGACAAAGGGATTAAGTTACATGATTAATATTATCACAAGTTCTAAAGGTTATGCCGAGTCATTGATATTCTTGTAATTTGGGTAGCCTCGATGTGTTGCTAGACACCGCTCCTTGCTTGTAACGTAAAATAAGATTTTATGTCACTGCCAACATTACAAGATCCTATCGGGTCGCACAAAAGATTAAATCGAGAAGGGAAATTAAATTCATGGGATGAATTAAATAATTAAGAAGAGTCTTAATTAATAATTATAAGGATTAAATTAAAATCATGGGCTTAAGCCCATGAGGGTTTATGAAAGCCTTTAATTAATCATATATAATTTGATTGCATGGTGATTAAGAAGATGAACACTTTCATATCATAACCTACACGAAAAGCACCATCGGCCGCCTCACTCTTCTCTCTCGGTTTTGCTTGATAGCCGAAGGGAGATTGGTGGTTTTTCGTGCCATTCCTCGATTGTGAATCGAGTGTGCTTCTTGTTTTGGTTTAAGAACAAATCTAGCACTTTGTTCTTAAGCTTTTCCTTCGTTCGATTTGATCGTGTGGATACCGTTGAGGCAAAACTTGTTAAGTTTTGCTAGTGACTCGGAGGAGGCGTTGGACGTGGTGGTGCTCCGTGGAATCTGCTCAAACGCGCTACAAGGGTGAGACCTTTATTCCTTTATCCGATATGAACAACCTATGTATAGATCCGCGGTTTAGTAATCCAAATTTTTAAATTCCGCTGCGTTCCATGATTGTTGGATTACTTACATGATAGTCCCCTGTTTGATAGAGATGAAGACAATGTGTTGTACATGTTAATGATATGACGGACTTCGACTACCATTAGCATGGAGATACATTGTTGGAGTAACCAATACCCGCCGGAACCTCAATATCATCATTATACACGCCAACCATTTGAACATCACAGAGAGAAGATAGATAGTTTTGAAGGTGACATGCCTCAGTTGGAGCATACGTTACTTAGATTCATGGCATAACCAGAGAATTATGGAGACCAAACCAACTATATATGTCACATAATAGCAAGTAACTATCATTATGGAAAATTTTTCAACAAGATGCCACGAGGATGATATGAGATCGATGATTTTCGAAAAGTTGTTAAGAATAATGTTATTGCTACAGACGATCATTTGTATATAAAAAAAGTGATGGTTAGAAAGTTATTGCTGTTTGCAATGTGAATGGTTATTCGTGGAGAATATATGCATCAAATATAAGGCAGATCAAACATTTGGAATCAAAAATGTATTCTTCAGCACTACAAGGCTTGGATGGCAAATCTTCGGAGTAGGGGTCATCCAAAGGTTGATTCTACTTGGGTGGCTAATATTATTAAAGATAAATTGAGAGGGGAATCATAATATCGAACACCAGCGATTGTGAGATATATCCATAGAGAATATGGCATTGAGTTGAAGTACTACAAGGCTTGGATGGGCAAAGAAATAACAATGCATCAAATTATGGGGCATATAAATGGTAGTTTGGATAAATTGAGGTGATACTGTAATGCTTTGAAACAAATAAATCCTGGTAGTTGGCATGATTGTGAGGTTGATGAAATGAACAAATTTCGACGACATTTCATCTCTTTACATGCATGTATTGTTGGATTTGTTAATGGCTGCAGACCGTTGATTTTTTGAGATGGCACACATATTAAAATAAATTCAAAGGTTGTCTACTAAGTGCTGTCACAAAGGATGCTAATGATGACATATTCACTTTGGCATTTGCTGTAGTGGATGCAGAGAACGATGCTAACTGGGAATGGTTCTGATTGAAATTGGGGAATGTCCTCGCAATACACAATTGCATATCATTCTCATGGTTCACATTCTTTTTTGATAGACATAGTGGTCTTGTTAAGGCAATCCCCTACATATTATTGATAGTCACCATTCATATTGTCTGGGACACTTGTTAGATAATTTTCGAAGCCAGGTAAGTTCTATCTTTTAATCTATAGTTTACTAAAATTTAGGTTTTAAAGAAGTACCCACTGTACACAAAAATATTGGGAAACCACGATCCAGAAAGTTGTGTATGCTCCAATAGAAAGTCAATTTACTGGTTATATTTCTAGTATAATTGAGTCAATACCTCTTGCAAAAGAATTTATTATTAGTTCAGATCCCAAAAATTGGGCTAATTGCTTATTTTCTGGAAATATATGGGGTGTAAACAATAACAGTTAGGCAGAATATTGAAATAGTTGGGTGAAACCTGCAAGGTTTTTGTCAATTGTAGCTATGGTCGACAACATACACATTCAAGTTATGAACATGATGAATAATCGACGGGGTTTATCTCTTGTAATGGTTGGAAATCTATGTCCTAACCCAGATAATATTTTGTTAAAGAACTACACAAAATCTCGTAATTTAACTTTGATAGGTCTAGTTCATGGATTTTTAGGTTGTTGACGGTGATAAAAGATGTGCAGTAGATTTGGAAAAATGTAATTGTTCTTGTAGAATGTGGCAAATCAATAGGATCCTTTGCAAACATGCTATTGTTGCCATTGAATCGAAGGGGTTATCAATATATCATTTTCATGACTCTTGCTACAAAGTTGAAAATTTTCGGCAAGCTTATGCTGCGGTGATAAATCCAATTCCTATGTTTGACATGCAAACATATTTACCACATTCTTATGGCAATATCATTATACCGTCGGATGTCCTATCCAGTCAGGTCGTAGAAGGACACAAAGATTTCTTCGCAACAAAAAAATCATGTTACAAAGTGTGCGCCAACATGATCTCGAATAAAATGATGTCTGATATCAATATGTTTCGTTCGAGAGTGCAAGACTGGATTATATGTGATAGCAATTGCACTAGTGTTGCCGCAAAAGATTGGTGACTCAGCAGCTTGAATGCCATAGTCTCTGAGCTGATGTTGTGATGTCCGGGAATAATTAATAATTTTTATTGGATTTAATTATGATGTTTATATGATGTCGGGATTTAATTCTCAGGTATCGGGTTTTGGAGCTGAGTTGAGATAAATGATTCCGGGATTGAATTTACAATGTAAATTAATTTAAGGGTTTCTTACATAAATAAATATATGAGATAATAATTGGAGGGTAGGGATTTAATCTAATGTTGAGATGAGATTGCATTAGTATGGTGGGGATTAAATATAAGACTAGGGTTCTCTCTCCCTCATTTTTCTATCATTACCCGACACATCTCCTCCCCCCTTCTATCGACCGCGATGAACTCAAGCAACCAAAGCCATGATTTCCCAACGATTTTGTGGCAATTTCACGAAGGTTTGTGTATGTAAAATCTTTCATTACTCCTTAATCGTTTCTTATTCCTTGAATATTCCCCAATGGTTGGATTTTCTTGTTGTTTTGGGAGAAGTGCTACTCTCGAAATTTTATGCTTATTACACATGGATTTTTACTCTTGTTGGTCGATTTCTACATGGAAAGAGTGTTGTTGGTTGTGTTGTTATTGTTCTGAAATCTTGCTTATAATTTAGCTGGTTTGACGTCTTTTGGGCGTCCATGGTGCGTGCGTGCGTATGTCCATCGTGGATGTGTGCGTGTGTCTGTTGTGGTGTGAAGCTTCCACTACAATGTAAACTTGTTGCCATTGTTGAATTTCCTCCCACCTTACATGTCATTGCTTAAGCTTGAGATCACTACTGCTTTGATTATTGTTTTCGTTAGTCCGAAATCATGCTGTTATTTTCAAAAACTCCTACTGAATTGAGTTCAAAATCTGATGTATTTGTGTTCGATAATATTTAAGTTGAGTTCAAAAAACATGTTGAACATGGTTCTAAATCTGGCTGTTTGGTTCGAAAATTTTATGGTTTTGGGTTAAAAAAATCTGCATCTTGTTTGTAATGGAATTATGTGTTATAATGGATCAAATTGTGTGCTGAAATGATCCAATGTGGCTGCTAAAATTGGATTAATTGATGCTATTGTTTTGGCCAAAAGAGCTTCTAATTGTGTAATAAGAAATTCTACATTATGACTTATCATTGTAGTGATTTAGTGAGTGTTGGACTATGGTTTGAGATACTAAATAACTTTGACATGTGTCGTTTTTTGAATACGTGAGTTAGATACGCGTTGATGTGTGTTATAATCATGTATTAAAGTGTATATTAATGAATATACTTGAATGAGTGCAATAGCATGAATTGATGATTTATGTCACTTTATTGAGTTATTGCTAAAGTGTGGAGGCTAATTCGATTAGTACAGTTGATTAAAGTGAGTATGTGAAGATAATTTGAGTATGACAGTTATAACTTGAAATTTGGATAGTACGAGAAGGGTTATTGAATTGTCTGATCATTTCTTAAGTAAGAGATAATAATTCCAATTAACAAGTGCAATATTTAACTTGATGTTGAGAATGTTGAGTAAAGTGTACCACAAGATGTATGATTCACTGAGAAAGTAGTATGGACTTCATTTATTTAAAGTGATGGAATCTTCTCATTGAAAGATTAAGCATGTAAACAATAAGGGTATGAAATAAACATATAGATACTCAGAGTAGTCGTTTGCCTTGATTATGTAATATGATTCATAATATCGAGTTATTGATTTATGATATGAAAATGAACTTGAGAACTATATGAATGTTATTAGTGGTGTTGTAAATGAGCTAATATTGAGTGATGATTTTAATATAGATTCTACATGATTCTCCGGGTGTTGGGATAACCTATCATATTGTCGGCTTTAAGGTACGTAGTGACGTACGAGCATGTATACTATGAAGTATTTCATATTCATGTATAGATGTAATGTTGAATGTGATGACTGAATATAAGGATATGAACATCTGTATTGAGTTTGATATATGTGG
This sequence comes from Haberlea rhodopensis, assembly GCA_907163345.1. Lineage (NCBI taxonomy): Eukaryota > Viridiplantae > Streptophyta > Magnoliopsida > Lamiales > Gesneriaceae > Haberlea > Haberlea rhodopensis. The sequence goes on along the minus strand of CAJQUN010000752.1, from coordinate 129,871 downwards.
TATGGTGGACACGTAAATGTACGTGGTCCGGATATGAAGTTGGTAACCTTTGGCATGATCGATATTAGAAATGGTTGAGAATGAGATTAACTGATAGGCAGAGTTGCCTTCGATATGAGATTGGTTATGACTGAACATAAATGATGAATTGTGATTGTATTGAATTTATTGCATTGATGAGTATCAGTGTCTTGAATAATATTGCTGAACTTGATGTTTATGAAAGTGCATAAGATTGAAACAGGAACAGTTCGTGAAAGCTATGCTGGTTCGGAATTGTACATGGAGTATATTTTTTTAGATTTTCAATAATCTTAATTGTAGCATTACAATTTTGTATATTGACGTATGTATGATTATTGAGTTGGAGTATGCTCACCCTATGTGGGACTATTTCTGTTGAAACAGGTAAACCAGGTATTACATTGTCCATGGGGAGTAAGCGAGTCACATTGGATAACATCGTGCGTGGGAACATTGTACCAATATTGGTAAATGAGGATATGCGATATACGCAAGTAGATTTATGCTCATATTATTCGTTGCTCGTTGGTGAGCATTCTAATGCATGTATATGCCTTGTATAAATGTCGCAAAGCCTCCTTATATTACTTAGTTGCTATATGTGCATTCTATTCGGAGGATATCCTGCTTAATGAATTGAATGCATAGATATGATGTGTATTGGCAGAAATATTAGCTAGTTGTTTTATTTGGTGGACTTTATTAATGGATTAGTGATGGATTATTTGTGATGTTGTTGATGATTTTTATTATGGTGTTTTCTTATTTTTGGACAGTCCAATTTATGGGGAGACTCTGTCCAAATTTTTATAAAATCTCACACAGTAATTATGTGAAGCATGTAATGATTCTCTTAAAGAATGATAATTTTCATATACATATGACGTCATAAATGCCTAAATATCGTCATTAAGAGTTGGGGCCTGACATTAGTGGTATCATAGCAGTGGTTAGCTCTTCGGGCCGTTTAAGGGCCTAGGTAGTATTGAGCGAACTGAATATCACATTATTTATACATGATTGTTTTTTTTGCGCTCGTGTGGTGCAACTATTATGTGCTTTTATCTGCATTTTGTGATATGACGCAATGGAGATTTTTGTTATTGCTAACCATCGTAGTTGCAGGATTGTTTAAAATATGAGGAACACGATATTGAGAAATAACAGGTGGTGCCAAGAAACATACCCACTGATGTGGTATTGTTTGTGAAGTGCAAGGGGCCGGTAACATAATTAATACTATATTATTGCTTTGAGTTGGTAATAGCAATATTGTGTCGTTGGATGAACGACAAAAGGGTATACTATATTGATAGTGAATTGATGTTGTATACATGTGGATTGAAGTGTATGGATGCTATATTTGTATACAGTGCTAAGTAAATCTGATTTTGTAGGAGAAATCAGAAAATGAGATATGATGTCTGAGGACAGGAAATTGTGGACAATATTGTGCTGTTGATATGATGACCGAGTATGAGTACGTCGTGATTTCAAGAGCAGGTATACTTGAAGTTATACACATGTATTAATATTTGATTTGATATATTGGGTATCGATGAGATTGTATGAGATGTGAGTCACCTCTTGAGTCCAATGGACAAATTGCTACATGTACGGGGGTCACCTCTTGAGCCTAAGGGGCAAAGTGCGACGTACATGGGAGTCACCTCTTGAGCCCGCGGAGCAAAGTGCTACATTCATGATAATGCCTCTGTCGTGTCGAAGCGATGGTACATGCCGCTGTCACATCGAAGCGATGATAATGCCGCTGTCATGTCAAAGTGATGATAATGCCAGCTGTCGTGTCGAAGCGATGGTACATGCCGCTGTCACGTCGAAGCGATGATAATGCCACTGTCATGTCAAAGCGATGATCATGCCGCTGTCGTGTTGAAGCGATGGTACATGCCGCTGTCACGTCGAAGCGATGATAATGTCGTTGTCTTATCGCAAGATGAATCAGTATATTTGCCACTATCATATCGTAGCGCGGGTCGCTGGTATGTCAAAGCGAGGCATATCCATGGAGCCGCCGATAATTCGAAGCGAGGAATATTATTGAGCCACTGATATATAGAACACTTGCCGCTGTTACACTAAGCGAGGGGTATTGATTTTGTACCGCCGTAGTGCGATGAGTATGTTAGCGATGTATATTGACCATGTATTGATTGCAGATGACAGTGAACATAGTGTTGTAAATATTCACATTGTTGTTCCTTGGGTGCATGAGATGTAGACCCATGAGATGTAGACCTAAAAGGGTATTGGCATGTTCCATGAGAATGAAGAGTTGAGATAACCCTTTTCATTCGGTCTATTATGTCGAGATAAACCCTTTGATTTAGTTTGGCATGTGAATATATGTTAATGTATGTTGATAGATGCTGATTGCATTATCTCAGTTGAAATGTATTGATTTATGAGAATCAATTAATACAGGTGGAATAGTAGAGACTGAGATTAAAATGAAACCTATATTATTATGTTCAGTTATATTGTTGCAGTGACGAGACAAGGTGGGGTATAACCGCTGTGGTAACACCACCATATCTATGGTATGAATTGAGTAATGATACTGGTTTTGTGATGATGTTTATTATTGTGAAAGCATGCTAATTCTTGTATATTTTGGATTAATAATTAATTAACCACTTGTTGTTTCGAACTGAATATAATCATGCGGGATAAGATGAACGAGCATGTCACGAGATGACATGGAACGTCATGGGATGACATGGGATCACTATGAATGTCGAGTGTGGGCATGTGATAATTGTAAATGCCACGAGTTGACGTACAACTATCTTGAATGTAAAGAATAAGTATGAGGTCATGAAGTTATTAACTGATGTGTAATAACAGTAATGATAAGTAATCATGTGATGATTAATAATGAACTAGACTTGACGTGACAAACGATCTGCGATGTTATCGTGTGAACGCATATGGGATATAGATATATTCACAAGTAATGATCTATTAGTTTTGAGTGAATTAGTAACTGAAAGGCAAGTAAATGATTACATATGCATGTAGTATTTACTTGGCAACATATATTGGTTAGATGCTGGAATACGATGAGATTGATATAGAAGAAATCATGACTACTTATTACACTGTTATGTTGTTCATTCTTAAAATAGTGCTTTGTGAATAAATGATTGAAAGGAATTACGTCGTTGAAGTATGAAATTGATTCTTATGTTGAACTTCAATCATACAGATATGTGATAGTATGTTGTAACATGAGTTGTGCAGGAATATATGAAACTTTTGACGCATAGATATTCATGTTTAATAACTGAGGCACAATGAATATCAATAGTGCTTAAATGACAGGTGCGTGATGATGTTATGTGTATGTGCGAAGTACTAATGAGTTTATTTCTAGTAAGTTACATACCAGATGATAGCTGGGTGAGGAAATGTGGAGAGATTGATGCTCAAGAGCATGTGAGTACTGTGATGAGCATGATACTATGATACAATTGTACATGTAGGTGACTTAATCTACAAATGTTTGAGATTAATCATTCAATGTTGATGTTGATACATTGTTTTAAATTGTTTATATACAAGTGATTCGCAAGGAATGTGGGATAATACAAGATAACTTATCTAAGTAGATAAGAATAAATGATTGGTTATGAGATAAAATTTGGGGAATGAACAATATTATGATGTTGATGTTATGAGGTTGTTGTGCATATAATGTTGATATACGTTCTAGTAATTGCATTGATCCAGATAATAACCAGAAGATGATATATGTGAAGTTGATGCTTAAGGGCTCAAGAGTACCATTATTTCATACGGACAAGGGTGACGTGCGATATGACGAGATTGGTATAAATTGCATAATTTTGCAACCACACAGGTATTGGAATGATGGTTGTGCATAATCCAAGAGTGATCTAGCAGCAGACACTTCCTCATTCCGCTCTTCATTTCTCCATCTCTTCTTTGGTTGTTCTCAGTCATTGCTCGAGCCTCTCGTAGTCTCCTAAGAAAGGTCCTCTCAATTCTCAGATCAATAGGCTCAAGTGCGGGTTTGCTACTCCTTAGCATACACCAAGAAACAACACCTGCAAAAATCAACCAAACCACAACAGTAGTGAAGTAAAAAAATAAAAAAAACATAAATTTTAAAAAAAATGGCTAAATTACAATCAACTAATATCGTTTGATATTACTTTAAATTAGTCACTGACATCGACACCAAAAACTTGATCGAATTAAACAGTAATTCTGAGTATAGCACGATTATACTGCAAGTGCAGCGGTGTCAAGTTTTAGTAATAGAATAAAGTAGGATGTCGTACCCACGAGGACTAGTAAGTAAGCACCAAATTTAACTCGTTTAACTATATTTAACATTCGAAAATTTAATGATAATTATACTAAAATGACCAATGACACAATATCTAACCCAACAAGTAGTAAAAGATGTAGAAATACAGTAGAGACAATTATCAAGACTTTGGTTCACCCATGTAATCCCCCATAATTCTTTTATTAGTTAAGATTTATATTCATACGTTCTAAGGTGATGAGTTTTCCTAATGCATTCGTTATACTATAGTCAAGCTATAATGAGTCTAATATTAACGTTGCAATAAACCACTCCCATGTCCTTATTGAACAATCAATATTTTATGAAGATCTATGGAAACTACTAGCATTCGATTTTGATAAATCTATTGCTACCACACGTGTGTTTGATTTTTCTTGGTCAGTCTCAATCTAAACCCACAACTTAATTTATTATGTCGTATTGCAATATCATATGGTCAAGTCAATCACAATATATAATATCATTCAAAGGTGATCAATCACTCAAAAGCGTGAAAGAACAATAAATTACGCATATAGAATTGTAAGACTAATCAAAAATCTTAAAAGTTAAATTATGGGTTCAAACATGGGATCCCATAGTCTTGATAAACAAACTTAGCCAAAAATCATAGTCAAATAACAATGTAGAAAGATGTTTTCAACAAATTAAACATTAAAATCTGAAATAACTAAGAACAAAGTTTAGAAATACGAAAATAACGCTAGAAATTACTCCTTGCGCTGTTGCGTCGTCTCGTCTCTCCCGATGTATCTTCCTCTTCAATGGTTTGAAGTGTATGGGGGTGGAGGCTATGTTTAGGTGTGACATTTAATGTAAAAGCATGCCAAAATTCGTCCATCTTATGCTTTATATAGTGGAGAAGGTGTAAGGAAGTGTCCTTGTTGGACTCAAACTCTAAAAGGAAAGATTTTCCAAAATTCAGCATACGGCGATCGATCTTCATATTTTGCCGATCGATCTTGAGTTTCCAATTTTTACTTTTTCAATTTTCGCTCCTCGACGATCGGTCTTCATATTCCGCCGATCGATCTTGATGTCATCTGTGATCAATCTTCGTTAGTCGGTGATCAATCTTCGTTTCAGGATTTTTGTTGCTTCAGCTGCTGATAGGCGTCTGGTATTATGGTCATAACTTTCTCATTTTATCTTTGAATTAAGCTAATTAGCTGTCTACATAAAGATAACAGAAAGTTCTATAATTTTATGTAAACCACATTTCCAAAATATGGCTCGATCATGAAGAAATTTGAGGAGAAACAATGTGATGTCTGAAACTTAACTACCTAGATTAAGTTGAGTTACTGTGATAACTAAGAGGTAATTATGAATGAGCATCGTTATGCATTGAATTCGGTTTGAGATAATCGAATGTGGTAGAATATCATGATGGAATCATAAATTATGAAATGAGAATTATGATTGAGTCATAATTGTTGAAGTATTAATTGCCTTAAAAATGTGAATTATGAAGATAATTATGCGTTTGAAATTGTAGGGTAAGTATTGAAGTTGAACAATAATTAGGGTAAGTATTGAAGTTGAACAATAATTAGGGGATTTGGGATAAATAATTATTGGGGTGAAATTATAATGTGGATTAAGTTGAGGGACTGATTCTATAACTAAATCATCTTAACATACTACACCATTTTCACACACAAAATCCCTACAAAAAACCACCAATTATTCCTTCTTCTTTTCTTCGATTTAACTTTGGGAAAGCTTGGAATTTCTTGAAACTTGCACATAAAACTTGGTTTGGAAGATTGAAGGGATAAGAAAGTAGAAATTATGAATTTTGTGTGGTATTGTCGTTGGTGAATTCTATTTGATTGATTGATTTGTTTTTGGGTTAGTAAACTTGAAATGAGTTTAAATGTTGATAAAATGAGAAGTATTATAATGCTTAGATGTATTGCAGTTGGAGTAATTGAGGTATATTGTGTCGTGCATGTGTTGTGTGGAGGATATGCTCGACAAAAACAGGTTCAACTTCGGGCGATATGGAGCGATCGATCGCCGAAGAGCAATTTTGTTTTCTTTAAAAAAAGGGAACTATTGCACACGATCGGTCGCGCTATGAAGAACGATCTATAGTGAGGCAAGATTTTTAAAAAATATATGATTTGAAGGAATTTTGATATGAGATGTCTTATGATTGATTCATATGATAAATATGATATTTTGGGGGAAATCATTATCAAGGAAATATGGTCATATATGATGAACCTTAACACGTGTATACTATTTGAATTAGTTAATAATTCAAAGGAATAAAGAATGGATGAATTAATTGTGTGGTTTATGGAATGTGATAAATGATGAGTGAGTTATAGGAAGAATGACGAATCTATATGAGACATGATGATATTGTTAAGGGGTTGTTTATGTGATGATAATATTGAATCGATATTTCAATATAGATACTTCATGAGCCTTCGATTGGCAAGAACGACTTAATTATATTGTCGACTTTAAGGTACGTAGTGACGTACGAGCATGTATATACGACATGTAATGTTGAATGTATTGATTGAATATCATAAATGAAAATGTAGATTGAATATGATTTATGTGGTATAATAGATACATAATCGTAAGTGATCCGAATATACGAGTAAAGAATTGAATATGCGTAAAGATGTGGTATAGTGGATACGTAAATATATGTGTTCTGGGTAAACGAGTAAGAAAATGAATGTGTGTGAGTTTAATGTATATGTGACAAGGATACATAAATGTACGTGATCCGGGTATACGAGTTGAATGTCGATGATGTGGGCATGATTGATATAGGAAAATCGTTGAGAATGGAAATGATTGATAGACATGATTGCCTTCAATATGTGGTTAGTTTTAATTGAGCCATAGTGATGTATTGTGGGATACTAATTTATCACGATGATGCCATGTTTTAATTAACGATCTGGAACTTGATGATTTTGTGAATTGTGGATATTGTGAGAACATGAACAACTTAGTAGATCTCCTATGAGTTGGTGTATTCATGGAGTATTTATTTAAATTACAGCATTATATTCTGGAATTTGCAAATTGTGTATTTGATGATGTGATTGTGTTGCTGATATGCTCACCCCATGTAGTGGTTGTTTCTATTGACCAGGTAATGCAAGTATGATATTGGCTATGGAAATGAGTTCGAGCAGTAGAATGAGAATTATCCCATAGGTATGAGACCAATATTAGAAAGGGTGATGTGAGTTAATTCAAGTAGATATACATTTATTTATTTAATGTTCATCTGTGAGCATAATGAAAATATGTATATGGTTGGTATATCTGTCTTGAAGTCTCTCAGTATTATGATGATTATGTATGTTGTATTTTGGGAAGCATGATTTATGAGGGGTAGTGCATCATGATATGTATATACATATGTGAATTGTGTTCATGCCGGGAATTGGGTTTTCGGGGTGATTATGTCGAAAATTTTATAGAGGTGATACTATAATTCATTATATTTAGTTGAGACTTTCCAGAGATCTATAATGAATGTATACACAAATGACGATTTAATGCACTAAAGATAATATTAGGAGATGGGTTCTACAAGATATGTAAAAGGAACGGAATCCAACACCAAATGACACCACCAAAAACACCACAACTAAATGGGTTAGCTGAAGAGATACATAAAACCTTGGTAGAAAGAGTTAAAAGTTTGGTATCACATGCAAAACTGGTAGCGTTTATCGTGTACGCCCAAATTAACCCTTCTTCAGTTAAGGACAAAAATATGTAGTAGTGGAAGTAGGGATCGATCTCACAGGGAAGGTAAATTTATTTTGTGCCAAAAGCGAATAGTAACAAGTGGATTTTAGGATGAATGATTACTACTAAGCAAATTCTAAAATTAAACTAATTAACGAGATTACTAAGATGAGTAAACTTATGAGAGTGAAGCGATTCTTGGTTTCCAGGTAACCGTACTTTTGGAAAATTATCTTTTAATCATCAAATCAAAACATTCGAATCCTTTCAATTATCTATCGATTGGAAATTCAATTCCTACTCATCTTATTCGTAGTCAAAGAGAAAACAACATTCAATTCAACCCTTACCAAATCTCTAATCACCACTACAGCCGTTAATGATTAAATCAATGATAGTTTCAAAACTAATGAGTTCGATAAATCTAATCAATGAAAACTACAGCCGTTAAAATTGATTACTCAACTGTTTCTCCTAAGAATTCAACAACACCTACAGCCGGTTAATTATTGATCTTAGTTGTTTCTTAACAAACTATCGATTATGCAATTGAATATTAGGTGATCGGTCTAATACACAAACACAACAATCATGGAATTCGAAATCTGAGAAACAAATTGAAATCGAAATTTAATTCAACAATCAAATCGAATTCTCATAAAAGATTCAAATTCAAAAGTAGGTATCCCTTCAACCAAGAATCGAAGGGTTTTAGCCTAGCATAATTGAATCTAAAATCAACAACATATTATTCGAAAACATTAAAATAACAAAGGAAAAGAAATTACTAAGAATAGTCACGATTCCGGCTTGTCGATTCCGTTCTCGTTCTTCAAGCGTTCTTCACAAAAATTCAAAGAAGAAATATCTAAAATCTAAAAAATATTCTAAGGTATGAAATTATGCTTAATATGAGGTAAAAATCGTGTATATGAAGTATGGAGGCTGATGGAGTAGGGTAAAATCCATGTGGAAAGGAAAGAAATCAAGAATTTTAACTTTCCAAAATCATATTGGCGTAATTACGCCTACAATGGCGTAACTACGCCTAAATTCCCGTAGCACTGGCGTAGGTACGCCTAGAAATGGCGTAACTACGCCTAAATTCCCGTAGCACTGGCGTAGGTACGCCTAGAAATGGCGTCTTTACGCCTGATTTTCCATGTTTCTGGCGAGTTTTGTATTTTGGCCATAACTTTCACATACGAACTCCGAATTCGACGAGTCAGCTATCCATGCGAAGATAACTCAAAGTTCTACAACTTTTATATGGACCACATTTCCAAAACATGGTTGGAACATATAGAAATTTGAGGAGAAAGGAGCAACATGTGTCTTGGATTCCGGTTTTTTCCTCTTTTCTTCAACTTTATTGCTTCTTTCATCATTTTAGCTTGATTTCTTCACCTTTCCCTACATTTACACAAATATATGATTAGGTAGTATATGTATCAATTTATCCATCAAAATATACCAAATCGTAGACAATTAAGCGTAATAGATGTGTCTATTTCTAGTCACATCAAACTCCCCCATACTTACTCTTTACTCGACCTCGAGTAAACAAGCAAAACTACAATATTTTTGGTTGGCTCATAGGTTCATAACAAAGCAACTTGTCCTCACTTTACTGCCTCAACAATTTTAACATGCATAATAATGACGGCGGTGAAAAGTTAACAGTGGAACAAGTTCAATCCCTAAACATTTCGTACCCAACGAAGTAGTGAACATGTGTGTGTGGTCATATACAAGTGTTGTGTACAAATTATAGATTCAAAATATGCAAAGCCATAATAGTTCAAGTCATACACTAACACAAGTATAAGCTCACTTGCACATTCTTCTCCACTATCTTAGCTACTTTGCAAACATAAATCAAGTAGGTCTTTATTAGCTTGTAGCTTGGCCTAGGTATTGGCTTATGAAAGAAAGGGTAAGGATATTCAAACAAGAGAGTATGATGAAATGCACACTAAAAGCTTCTCTTCTTGTATGAATTTTTCAACTTCGTTCTTTTTCACAAGGTTTATTTCAACACTTTTCTTCTTTTGTGCCTTGGCTCCCCTTGGAGTCATATTTTTATCTATTTTTTTCAAGGAATCCCTTTTTCTTTCATGCATTCCATTCTTTTGACAATTAAGCTCACAAATATACTTCAATGATTTCCAAGTGCATTTGAATGAAATACATCATACTCCCTTAAAAGGTATGGATTAAAATCACATTTAGGCTTAAAGGGTAGGATGATAAGCTAGTCAAGAAATGTTGAATGGGGGTCTTTAGTGTGATGACCAGAGATTAGGGATGTTAATCCCGGAGTGTTAATAACCCCTAAAGTTGTTTTACGTGGCGATTAGGAGTTTAATCGAAGTGTTGGGCCTTTCGGGCTCGTCTATTTGAGTAGCTGGGATCGTTGGATCCCGAGGTTGAGATCGTATTCTCATTTCGGTGAAAACCTGTGAGTTGGGTTTTTAGTGTGACTCAGAATCTCGGGTGCGTTGTGTGGGCACCGGTAGGGGGTTTTTGAGTTAGAGAGAGAATTTTTGAAAACAGATGATTTTTAATGAATCATGATGTATTTGTGGGGCTATTAGTATTTCGGGGTATTTTTGCTATAAATACCAGTTGAACCCGAGATTTTAATTATCGGAACCATTTCAGCACCTCGTTTCTCTCTCCTCGCGCGCGGCCCATTCCCGATCCCCTTTGACCCCCGCGCACAAAAGTGCTTCGCCCGCCGCCGTCCGGCCGCCGTTCGGCGCGTCTGACCCGCCGCCAGCTTCGTCTCTTCCAGGCGCTCCTCCCCATACCAACAATTCGAAGTTTGGTCACGATTTGAGCTCGGATTTCTGCAGAAAGCGTAGGGTTCGAAACTGGAGTTCTGTCCGATTTTGTGGCTCGATTTTTGGTACGATTTTGGGGCTTTCTTTCAGGTGTTATTGGGGCGTTTTAGTGCTTAGTTTGGGTCGAAAATTTCTTGCTTTGTGGTTCAAAGAAATTGGTTGCCAATTGATTCGATTTTCATGCTGTTTGAATGAGTTAGGGTTCGAATTTTGGGAATTTTTGGCAAGGGGTGATGATTCTTGCTATTGATCGATTAATTCATGTTTTAGATGTATTATGATGCTTATTGTGTTCGAATTTAAGGAATTGGGTTCGAATTTAGGGCTTTGAATTCGAATTTTGGGGGTTTTGGCATGTGGGGCGATTATTCATGTTGTTGATTGATTAATTCATATTTTAGATGAATTATGGTGTTTAATTGGGTTCGAATTGTGGAGTGAGGGTTCGAAAATTTATGGGGAGCTCTTGAGCAATTTTCGTTGATGTCTCATTCGATTTTCCCTCCCTGCATGTACTCTACCCCGGGTCCTTGAAATGGTTAATTGTCGTGTGTTGGCAATATTTTTGAGGGTTATGGGTGTGCTTGAGCATGGGTTGCATGTTCGTAATTAATTGTGAATTAATTTATCGTGTTAGCACATCGTTCCTCGGAGCATGGAACTCGAGCAAGGTTTGGCTCGGACTTCGGAAATTTAAGGTACGTGCGACGTACGAGCATTACTTTATATGAGAGCATTTGTGAAATGCATAATGTATTTTGATTTCATCGATGGTTGTGCGTATGGTCATATTTATGTGTTGATATATATGGGGTACTGGGTCTATATGACTATTGTACGGCATTTGAGATGCCTGAGAATGATCGTGGGATCATGTACTCATCATAAGACATGTGAGATGTCTAGGTATAATGGAAAATTGGTAAAATAAATGCTAGGCATTTGAGCTACCTGTGATTGGTAGCAAAGTTGAAAATCAGTATTAGATATCGAGATATCTATGTTTGTATGTATAATGAATTTGGAATCATTAATTATTGATACTTGAGAATCAGGCATGCTATGAGTTAAATCAATGTGTTGATTTACTGATTTATGAGATTGGATGAGTTTGATGATTGTGAGAACAGGGACAGTACACGGAATCCCGGATGAGGATGTTGCCATCCAGGGAGTATCATTTAAAATTCATTAGTATTTACTTTTGTTGTAAATTATGAATTTCATTATTGTGATTATGGGTTTTGTGTATTGGTATGCTCACCCCGTTGGGGGCTGTCTCTGTTGGGACAGGTGAACAGGTACATCGATGGCTTTGGAGTTGAGCTCGAGCTGTTGATTGGATTTACTCCCAGGATCGTGACACCAGGGCTTGATGGAGTACGGTATCGTATAGAGTACCTATATACACCTGAGGGTTATATACATATTCATGATGCTCGCATGTGAGCACGATTATACTTGTATATGGATTGTATATAAAGGCATGAGCCTTTCTCTCTTTCATTTGATGTTGCATGCAATTAGAGGTAGAATTGCTAAATGATATGAGAGTCATTGGTGTATTATGTGGGTGTTGAAACCCAATTTTGTCGTCATATGTGTGGTGTCTTCCCTGGCTGGGAATTTACTTGGTATTGCTGCATTCTGATGAGTATTATGTTTTCCCTGGCCGGGAATTATGTTATGTGTTGTGCTTTTATTTCGGGATAGCTCTATTTATGGGGAGACTCAGCCCAAATTTTTATAAAAGTCCACAATGTAAAAAGTGGCACAAAGGGGATGGTAATGGGCGAACTTTATGAGTCTATTTGTTGTTAGGCTGATGATCTTTTAACATTGAGTGTTAATGGAAATTTCGTAATTGCCATGCAATGATAAAGTATCATCTGAGCTTCCCGATTGACTTTTTATTGAAAGCATGTGCCACACATAGTGGTTAATACACTAATCAAGGGTTAAGGGCTTGGGGTCCTTACATTTAGTATGCTTAGCATACTACCATTCTTTTACATTTAAAGCTCAAAATAGGTACTAGAGAATGATTTTGTTTACATGGTAGGCTTGAAATGCTCAAATGAATCAAAGATTGCCTATATCACTTTCATGTTTGCAAGTAGTCTAGACATACGCCTCAAAGAGCATGTAGTTAAGTTCTAGCATGTATTAGAGACTTCTTAAGACTATCACAAAATTCACACAATCTTCACTAAGTTATGCACACTTCACAAGTCATGACAATAATGTGCTCAAATTATTCAACTTACTAAGTTAAAGTACACTTTGCTTTAGAGTTCAAAGTGTTCCAAAGTTAACAATTCACCTATGTTCAAAAGCATGCATGATATCAATTAGGTTTCATCATGGGCTAGTGATTCTAAGCATGTGTTCATTACTAACTATGAGCTCAAAATTTTAAATTTTTTGATTTTTTTGATTTTTGCAATAAGAAAAACAATAACACACCACTAATCCCTCCCCCATACTTAAATCTTACATTGTCCCCAATGTAAGCCAAAAATATAAGAAAAGAGAAAAGTTTAAACTAAAAAGCAATAAAAATAAAAGGGTAAAAGGGAAACTAACTCCCCTTGGGTTGCCTCCCAAGCAGCGCCTCTGTTTAACGTCGGTGGCCCGACGCCAGTCCTCTATCAAGGTGGTTGATGCAGTGTTGCTCTATCCTTCCTTAACCACCTCAATATCTTCTTCACTCCTCGGTATTTCGGCCTGTTGCCCTTTGAGTGGTCGTCCTCAGTCCTTACTCCTTCGGCACGTGATTGACATGGTCGATCCGGAGGATGCTTCTTTCCAATGGTACGATCCTGCAATTGAGAAATAAGAGGATCAGCAGTATCATGAGTAGATAAAGCAGCAATAGTATGAACAGTATGCACAGGAGGAGGATCCATACCTCTCTTCTCGTCAAGGCCATCAGTAGCCTTTCCCATTTCCCACAACTCATCATTATCAAAATCAGAATCATAATCATCATGTACATCAATAGCGTAACTAGAATGCTCAAGAGGTTTAATGGGTTCATACATGTTGAATTTTTCAATTTCACCATTAGACTCCATGGTTATCAAACCGCTATTCATATTGATTACTGAATTTGATGATTTCAAGAATGGTCTTCCTAAAATAATTAGACTAGAAGGATCACCATTTCTCATGTCTAAGACATAGAAATCGGCTGTGAAGACCAAATTCTTTACATGCACAACTACGTCCTCTATTATCCCCTTAGGTATGACCATGGATTTATCAGCTAAGTGAATAACTGCTCTATTTCTTTTTAAAGGTCCCATCTTCAGTTGAGAGTACATTGAGTAAGGCAAGACATTTATGGACGACCCTAAATCGAGCATAGCCTTCTCAATCTTAATACCTCTAATCTCACATGGGATAAAGAACATACCTGGGTCCTTGCATTTAATGGGGATGCTTCTTTGGTTATCCGCCGAAACATTGTCATTGAGCTCGACCTTGGGCTGCCCCTTGTGTTCCTTGTTTCGATCCTCATTCACGGTTTCATGCAATGGGGCTTGCTCTTTGTAGCGTGGACTCATCTCGTAGAGGCCTTTGAGTCCGGCACCTTTCCTATTGTCCTTCAATGCTTGGGGAAAAGGGATTGGTTCTTTATATTCAGAAAGTTTAGGGAACTCACCTCGTGGTTCCTCCCCTTGCATTGGCTCTTCAACGTCTGTCTCTGTCTCCGTCATCTCTTCTTTTTGGGGTGGCGTCAGTACCACCTTTTCTTCAGCTGCATCTTCATTCACATTCACTGTGATAGCACTCACATTTTCCCGGGGGTTCATCTCTGGTTGTGACGGCAGTCCATTTGAAATCCTTGCTTCGATCTTGCTGATTGAGTTGCCAATTGTCCCATCTGTGTTGTCAAGCTCTGGATGCTTGCCCTCGTCTCCTGTTGAAATTGTAAGCTATTTTTAGCAATAATTTGGTATGATATGTTCTAACCTGTCAGAAGGAGGGTGCGCTGGCGGTGGTGGAGGTCGCTGATATGGCGGTCTGTAGGGTTGAGGTTGGTGCATCTGTGGGTTTCCATAGCCTTGGTTCGGATGGTCCCTCCACCCTTGATTGTAGTTGTTTGGTGGATGGTCATAATTCCTTTGTGGGGGGCATGGGAATCCTCCTGCAGCATTTACGTTCTCCGTGGTTGTCTCTTGTAGTGAGGGGCATGCGTCTGTGGAATGGTTCGCAGCCAGACAGATTCCACACGGTTTTGTCTTTCCTACATTTCCACCTGCCATACCACGCACAAGAAAAGTGAGGTCTATCAGTTGTTGTTCTAAGTTTGATAAGTTTACCTCTTTTCTTTGCGGTTGCCCATGGCGCACAGATCCGAATTGTTGGGAGTTGGCCGCCATGTTAGCTATCAACCTTCTAGCTTCATCCGCTGTTTTATATATGAATGCTCATCCGCTTGACGCATCCACTAAGTTCCTGTCAGAAGAAAGTAAACCTTCATAAAAGTATTGGATGAGAAGGTGTTCACTTATCTGGTGTTGTGGACAACTTGCACACAACTTCTTGACTCTCTCCCAGTACTCGTGTAGTGATTCCTCGTAGAGCTGCTTCACACCATATATCTCTTTCCTCAAGTTCGTTGCCCGTGAAGCTGGGAAGTACTTTTCTAGGAATACTCTTTGTAAGTCAGTCCACGTGGTGATCGATCAAGATGGTAAGTAGAAGAGCCAGTCTTTTGCAGCGTCCTTTAGAGAAAACGGGAACGCTCTTAGCTTTATTTGATCCTCAGTGATTCCGGTCGGCTTCATGGTAGTGCACACCACGTGGAATTCCATCAGATGCTTATGCGGGTTTTCACCTGCAAGACCATGAAAAGCTGGCAATAAGTGAATTAAACCAGATTTAAGTTCGAAGTTTACGTTATTGGCCAGAGCAGGGAAACTGATGCAGAGCGGTTGTTGATCCAAGTTAGGATTTGCGAGCTGCCTCAAGCTTTGATTTGCAGCCATGTTGTTCCTTTCTTCCTCTTCAAGCAGCCTTGCTTCCCTCCTTCTCTGATGTAGCGTCCTCTCAATCTCAGGATCGTAGTGAAAGTTATCTTCGTGATTGAACGATCCACCTGTACTCATTAACAAACCAAAGTAGTAATGCGGGATAAAAAAAAAAAAAAAAAAATCGACACAAATAAATGTTGCCCTCCCCGGCAACGGCGCCAAAATTTGATAGCGTTTATCGTGTACGCCCAAATTAACCCTTCTTCAGTTAATGACAAAAATATGTAGTAGTGGAAGTAGGGATCGATCTCACAGGGAAGGTAAATTTATTTTGTGCCAAAAGCGAATAGTAACAAGGGGGTTTTAGGATGAATGATTACTACTAAGCAAATTCTAAAATTAAACTAATTAACGAGATTACTAAGATGAGTAAACTTATGAGAGTGAAGCGATTCTTGGTTTCCAGGTAACCGTACTTTTGGAAAATTATCTTTTAATCATCAAATCAAAACATTCGAATCCTTTCAATTATCTATCGATTGGAAATTCAATTCCTACTCATCTTATTCGTAGTCAAAGAGAAAACAGCATTCAATTCAACCCTTACCAAATCTCTAATCACCACTACAGCCGATGATTAAATCAATGATAGTTTCAAAACTAATGAGTTCGATAAATCTAATCAATGAAAACTACAGCCGTTAAAATTGATTACTCAACTGTTTCTCCTAAGAATTCAACAACACCTACAGCCGGTTAATTATTGATCTTAGTTGTTTCTTAACAAACTATCGATTATGCAATTGAATATTAGGTGATCGGTCTAATACACAAACACAACAATCATGGAATTCGAAATATGAGAAACAAATTGAAATCGAAATTTAATTCAACAATCAAATCGAATTCTCATAAAAGATTCAAATCCAAAAGTAGGTATCCCTTCAACCAAGAATCGAAGGGTTTTAGCCTAGCATAATTGAATCTAAAATCAACAACATATTATTCGAAAACATTAAAATAACAAAGGAAAAGAAATTACTAAGAATAGTCACGATTCCGGCTTGTCGATTCCGTTCTCGTTCTTCAAGCGTTCTTCACAAAAATTCAAAGAAGAAATATCTAAAATCTAAAAAATATTCTAAGGTATGAAATTATGCTTAATATGAGGTAAAAATCGTGTATATGAAGTATGGAGGCTGATGGAGTAGGGTAAAATCCATGTGGAAAGGAAAGAAATCAAGAATTTTAACTTTCCAAAATCATATTGGCGTAATTACGCCTACAATGGCGTAACTACGCCTAAATTCCCGTAGCACTGGCGTAGGTACGCCTAGAAATGGCGTAACTACGCCTAAATTCCCGTAGCACTGGCGTAGGTACGCCTAGAAATGGCGTCTTTACGCCTGATTTTCCATTTTTCTGGCGAGTTTTGTATTTTGGCCATAACTTTCACATACGAACTCCGAATTCGACGAGTCAGCTGTCCACGCGAAAACTCAAAGTTCTACAACTTTTATATGGACCACATTTCCAAAACATGGCTGGAACATATAGAAATTTGAGGAGAAATGAGCAACATGTGTCTTGGATTCCGGTTTTTTCCTCTTTTCTTCAACTTTATTGCTTCTTTCATCATTTTAGCTTGATTTCTTCACCTTTCCCTACATTTACACAAATATATAATTAGGTAGTATATGTATCAATTTATCCATCAAAATATACAAAATCGTAGACAATTAAGCGTAATAGATGTGTCTATTTCTAGTCACATCAAAAACTCTCTAAGGACTTTTGAGGTGAGACCATGGTTGCAGCTGCATATGTGCTGAACTGCTCATCATGTATTCCTCTCAATTATGTTGTTCTGGAGCAGGTGCGCAAGGAAAATGAAGTTTCGTATGATCATTTGTGGGTATTTGGATTTGTTGCTTATGTTCATATACCTAATAATGAAAGACAAAAGTTGGATGCCAAAACAAGAAAGTATATATTTATAGGCTATGGCGAGGATCAACTCGGTTACAAGTTTTACAATATAGGTTTTCATGGTAGCAATACCACACGTTCTGAAAGAGTAGTGCGACCATCAACCAATATTCTCCGAATAAATATATACTGCTAACTTATAGGGGAGAACTAGAAGCTTCGATGAAGCTATGAACGGAACACATGGATAAGTGGATGGGGGTCATGCAAGATGAAATGCAATCCCTGCATGAGAATGATATATTTGAGCGGGTGAAGTTGCCGAAATGCAAGACAACTTTAAAGAATAAGTGTATTAAGTTGAAGCACGGAGATCATAGTAGTTAACCAAGATTCAAAGCTAGGATTATCGTCAAAGGTTTCATTCAGAAACAAAGAGTCGGTTTTGACAAGATTTTGTCACCTCTGGTGAATATTAAATCCATGAGGATTATGCTGAGCTCGATCTGGAGGTAGAAGTGATGGATGTTAAGACCGCTTTCCTTCATAGAGATTTGGAGGAGGAAATTTACATAGAGTAACGAGAAGCTTTTGCTGAAAAAGGGAGAAGACTTATTAACACTTGGTTACAAGTAAATGATACCAGTTTTACTTGCAACAAATCTACAAGTATGTACGAGAATACCCTAATGTGATAAAAAAGTATGTATTAATATATGTGATAATGTCCTAATAGCGTGATTAGGACTTGGGGTCCTTACATGTCTGCAAAAGGGGTACGAGGATAGACACAAGGCATTTAATGATTCCTAAGACATATATGAATATGTTGAAGTATAGAGGGATACTCTTCTAGGAGATCACCTACGTGAGTGCGAAGTGTGTCCGCTTCAAAGATGAAATGCACTTATGAAACCAAGTGTGGTCCATGGCCGAAATAGACACAACCGTAAAAACCAATATGAATTTTAGAATTGTTATGGTGTGTGTTCAATTGTTTAGGTTTACACCGACGACTAAATAGTTCAAGACTATAAGTTCACTATTAAGTCAAGTAAATCCGATTGAATACTACTACGGAAGATTCAAAGCCGCAAGCTATCTCTCCAGATGCCATAATAGTTCGTTAAAAGCGCTCAATTGTATACATGCATTACTTTAATTAATGTGGGGGATTGTTGAAAATTATGAATTAAATAAAGGACTCGCGATCGATTGCGAGTGCCAGCGAGTTGAAAAAAGGGGGCGCGATCGATGGATGTACTTGACTTTGTTAAAATATGTTTGATCTGTCAATAGGTTAAAGCATAAAGACAGAGACCATGGGGTGAATTTAGAAGTTTAGAAATTCCGACTTGGAAATGGGAACATATTTCGATGGATTTTGTTACTCATTTGCCAAGAACTTCTTCTGATTTTGATGTAATTCGGTGATAGTTGATAGACTGACAAAGGTAGCACACTTCATACCCTACAGTATGTCGTTCACCTATTTGATGAAACGTACGTCGAAAGTTGCATTTTTCAAAAAATCTATATTTTTAACTTTAAAATAATTTTAATTGAAAGATAAGACTGCTAATTTGCTGGTATCGCATTGGGTTCTCCCTCGAGAATATTGACAATTAGAACGTACCTTTCTATGAAAATATTTGATCGTGTTCAAATATACATTTTTCTATCATTAAATTAATAATGGCTCTTCCCACAGAGAATATGTACTAAATAATCATGTCACCATGTTCGGCAAATTTAATTAAATATTGTAGAAACAAAAAAAAATTAAAAAAAAAGGTTAAAAAATATCTTTGCAGGTTCTAGCGTGAATCACGAACCCAAATCACGTGTCTTGAAGAAACGCGACGTGGGTTCGCAATTTTTTTTTTTAGGAAGAGTTGCGATCCAATATCACACTCTTACTAAAAAAATTTTAAAAATAGAAGAGTTGTTATCACAGATCACAACTCTTCTTAAAAAATAAAAATAAGTGTTTCGAACTCTTATGTTTAATTTTTTTTTTAAACTTTGGTGTCCAAAACACGTCATTTTGGTGGCTAATTTAATTTAATATAATAAAAAAGAAAAAAGTCAAAAAATAACGTTAATTGAAAAAATTTAACATTCTATTGTAATTCGCGATCTTGGTATGCGAATTCAACTGTTCTAAAGTTGCAATCTCGGTATGCGAATTTAACTGTTTTAAAGTTGCAATCTCGGTATGCGAATTTAACTATTTTAAAGTTGCAATCCGGGATTGCGAATTTAACTATTTTAAATTTTAAACAAATAATTTTTTTTATAAAGTTTCATCAATATACAATTTCTAATTAGAATGCATCAAATATATTTGGGTTTAAAACATTAGGGACTGGACGGGTCCTAAAAATAATAATTTTTTTGTAAAGTTGCATTTCAATATACAATTTTTAATTAGAATGTATCAAATATATTTGTATTTAATTACAATTATTTATCCCTAATATTTTCACGATTGGTTCAGTCTATAATGTTTTAAACCACATAAATAGTTGAAATATGAATTGATGATCTGAAATAGTACACATAAAAATAAATATATTATTATTTATATTGAACTCTAAATATTTCATTCGGTCCCACAAGCACGTCTATGTATTTCTCGTTGTCTTCTAGATGGCTCAGCTTCCTCTACATTCCGTGTTTGTTATTGAGGAGGTCTAATCCTAGCGCTGGAATCACCAATATCATGATATTGTGGAGTCAAGTCGGAGAATATAACAGGTGAGAGATCAAAATGTGGACGTGGATATGTAGAATCGGGTACCTCATTTACGGATCTTCTGCTTCGTGTACCCGGTCCTACACAGTCACACCCACATTTTGATATTTCACATGTTACATTCTCCGACTTGACTCCATAATATCATGATATTGGTGAGTCCAGCGCTAGGATTAGACCTCCTCAATCACAAACGCGGAATGTAGATGAAGTTGAGCCATCTAGAAGACCACAACGAGAGATATATAGACGTGCTTGTGGGACCGGGAGAAATATTTAGAGTTCAATGTAAAGTCATATATTTATTTCTATGTGTACTATTTCAGATCATCTATTCATATTTCAACTATTTATGTGGTTTACAACATTATGGACTGAACCGGCCTGAAAATATTAGGGATTAAAAAAAATTATAATTAAATACAAATATATTTAACACGTTCTAATTAAAAATTGTATATTGAAATGCAACTTTACAAAATAAATTATTATTTTTATTCCTTAATATTTTCAGGACCCGATCCAGTCCCTAATGTTTTAAACACAAATATTTGATGAATTCTAATTAGAAATTGTATATTGAATTGAAACTTTATAAAAAAATATTTGTTTAAAATTTAAAATAGTTAAATTCGCAATCCCGGATTGCAACTTTAAAATAGTTAAATTCGCATACCGAGATTGTAACTTTAAAACAGTTAAATTCGCATACCGAGATTGCAACTTTTGAACAGTTGAATTCGCATACCGAGATCACGAATTACAATAGAATGTTAAATTTTTTCAATTAACGTTATTGTTTGAATTTTTTTTCTTTTTTATTATATTAAATTAAATTAGCCTCATTTTGGTTCTCAATTTTCAATAATTTTTTTATTCTCCCAAAATCTATATGGCCACGAATGTTTCAATTTTTATGTGGCCATGAATCTGGCCATGAATCTGTCAAAATTATTGCTATATATAGAATCTATTAATTAAATATTATTAATTTAAAGAAAACAAAGTATCATATTCAAATTAATAACAGAGACAAATAGACATAAACCTCCCCTTTTTATGATACATAAAAGCAAATAGAACATCATGAAGAAAAGGCAGGAAAGGCTCCATTGGCGATTGACACATGCGGCATCATGAATCATTTCTGAAAAGATCGAGTACTTCACATGGTTGGAATCAGAGTGTGTTGGGAGCTAAGTCACATAATGTCGGTGTGTTGACGGGTGCGAGTGCGGGTACGGGTGCAGGTGCGGGTGCGCAAGTGCGTCAATTTTCACAAAAAAATTTGTGTGTGCACTTTAAGACGCCTAATAAAAATTTATAAATATATATAACACTGATGACATAACGTTTAACATACATAATACACATCATATTTGACAAACTTACTTCATTTTTTTATTATTTACGGTGCAATTCAAATCTTTTATTCAATCGCTATCATAATATGGATAATATTGTTCTCCGAAAAATATTTTTTAAAGAATGAAAAATGGAAATGAATTATTAATATTTGGTCATAAGATAATGAATTCGAAAAATGAAACAAAATATTACATTTGTATTTCAACATGTTTTGTAATGTATAAATTTATTATAAATGACTTATATTATTTGCGGAGAATTAAGAATGTTTATCACGGCTGAGTAAAACTTAGTATGCGACTTAATAAAACTTAGTTGTAAAGTGACGTAACGCACCCAATGCGCCAGATCACGAACGGAGCATCAGTGTGATACTTAGTAAAATTTAGTGTACGACTTAGTAAAGCCTAGTGTGTCTTAAAGTCTCATACAAGCATTCAATGCGTCAATTCAAAACAGGAGCGCCAGTACGAGGAGGGGGTAGGAGGATTATGTGACTTAGGTTGGGAGTTGCATACAATTTGGGAGCGGTGCACATATCTAGTGTACAAATGTGCACATATCTCACATGTGCACGCGAGCTGGTTATCTATGTCTATTTGTCTCTGTTTATTAATTTTTTTGTTGTAATATATTAATTAAAAGATAGTCAACGTGATAAGTACAACCACAGACGACGATACCAATACCCTGAATAACCAGTGAAGACGACAACTTAGAACCAGTATATCAACATAGAACACTCGACCGCTACGAGCAGGAGCTCGACCAGAAGGGGAAAGAGAAGGTGCTGCAGTGCAAGATTACATGATGTTGAGCAGAAGGGGGCATGAGCCACCAAAGCCAAAGTCGATCCCCTAAAACCAATTAGCCCAGAGTACGAGCAAGCACGAGAACTGCCTTCCAATACAAACGAAGGAACAAAGGTGGAAGAGCGATGCCTAGAAACTGATAAATAGACGACAAACGCACCCGCCTTCGCATCCACAACCCATACCAAAAGCCATACTACTGGATAGCGCACGAAATCGAAAGGCTCCCTAGTCAAAACCAGACATTCCATTGATGAACCACACAAGAAGAGCCACCACCACCACCGAAAGGACAAAAAGGTAGGATATAGTAATCCACTGACAGTCCCCAAAGAACAACTACATTGATACCCAGGACGAGCAAAAAACATGTAGGGTCTTCCTACCTTAATATCATTTAGTACACATAAATTGGACAGAACATGCATTTATAACCTCTTAAGGGTTCCGGTTGTAGCTTGAGCTAAGGAGATTACAGGCCAAAATAAAATTTCCAAAAGCTATTTAATTACATTCCCATTAATGAATGTTAAAGCTATAGGTTTACACTACTCCTAGAGTAGAGACTATCAAAATCCTGCATCCTACATTCATCTTGCTTCCTTTAGCTCACCTCCTCAACCCGACCCTAGGCCCTCGGTCCAAAAGTGTACCTACAGGGATAACACATCGTGAGCATATACATATTTACTTAACATTATATCAAAAAGCATACAGTAATGCATAACATCCTAGTTAAGTAAAGGTTATTGGTCGTCCTTCGACTTCCTTTGTTATCCCTGACTCTTATTCATATATTAGGGCATCTTACCCCATTGTATGGCATCTTACCATATCATAATCATCGTGTGACATCTTACCACATGGGCATCTTACCCAATCATATGGCGTCTTACCATATCATAAACATTGCGTGGCATCTTACCACGGGGACATCTTACCCACTCACATACTTTGGGTGGCATCTTACCACGCGGGCGTCTTACCCAATCATACACGTCGTATGACCTTATCATAAACTTCATCATCATAAACGTCATCATAAACATCATCATCATAACGTCATCATAAACATCATCATCGTAACCATCATCATAAACATCTTCATCATAACGTCATCATAAACATCATCACAAACATCATCATCGTAACATCATCATAAACATCATCATAAACATCATCATCGTAAACATCATCATAATATGTAAGGGTATGGTTTACCGTCCGATGCTCGTACGTCTCTTACGTACCTTAATTCCAAAAGAAGGAGAAGTCGTAGAACTTTATCTCCTTGAAGTCGTGGGTACCTGGGACGGTTCTACATAACCATACAAATTGATATTAGAAGCTAAACAATAGCCCAATACCAAAAATACAACAAAAATCAACATTTTTTATCTTTTGAACAGTGGCGATCGATCGCTCAAAATGAGGCGATCGATCGCCTGATTTTTCACTTAGCGGCGATCGATCGCTTAAAATGAGGCGATCGATCGCCTGATGCTTATTTGGCTACTGGACGTTGGCGATCGATCGCGCCATTTGAGGCGATCGATCGCCTGAGCTCATCTTCGCGTACTGCCTCTCGGCGATCGATCGCTGCTTTTGTAGCGATCGATCGCCACTTACAGTGGCCGCGATTTCTCCATTTTCATGTGCATTTTGCAAGCCCATCTTCATACCTTTCAACACCAAACTTCCCAACAATAACAATAACATCATAACCCACTAAAACCCACTTAAAACACTTCAAAAATCATACCCCAACCATAAACAACACATACCCAAACAAACCCACATAAAACATCAAAAACTTAACCCATTTCAACACCAAACATCATAAAACTTATAGGAATGGTTCCATACGTCTTGTAGGCTCCAAATCCTAGCAAAGATCACACAAACAAAGTTTTTGTGGAACTTTTCTTCTCCTCTTTTGGTGGAACTCGAAAATGGGAGGGTTTGGGTTGGGAAGTGATTTTGGGGATTTTTAATAAAGTGAAAGGTGTAGAGGGGTTAAAGTGGTGGGTAAAAGATTAAAAGGGGTTGTCTTGACTTAATTTTAAAAAAAAGTACCCCAAACTTAACATGATGTATAAAATACTCTACTTGGTGTTTTAAAAGCATTTTACAACAATGCTCTAAACTTCATCTAAAATCACATCTTCCTCATATTTAATAATTAACACAATTAAATCATGTTAATATCTTAATACCCAACACATAAATTCATTAACACATGATTCATCATATAAACATAATTAATGCCTTACTTGCAATTAATTAATTTCGGGGCATCACAAAACATAAAAGCAAGATAAACACAAAAAAGATAGATAGAAAAAAGCAGCAAAAACCAGGAACTCGCACAAATGATTATGATGACGCAAAGGAACGCCAGGGTCGCCCCAATTCCCGGGCACGCCGACCAAGGAGCCTCATGCTAGACGATGGGGTTGCAACACAACCACCGCCAAATATGAGACCGCATCCAATGAGCCACCACAACCACCACTGAAACCGCAACCACCACAGCTTCCACCGCCAAGTCCCGGTAGAGAGGATAAGGAATCACCAGGAGTCGCGCCCGCTCCGCCCAAAACTCCATCGACGACACCTAATATGCCTCCGGAAGCAAGCCCTGCAACAAAACCACCTACCCGATTAAAAGGCCACCCACCGTGCCCGAATCCCCCACAGAGCCACCGCTTGCCCCTCTTCATGGACAAAGCCGCATCCATCTTCGCGCCCCGAACCACAATGACCACTGTTCCCTGCATCAGACCCAAAACCTCCCCCAACAGTACCACAACCACAGATACCACCACCACCACCTAACCCCACAGCAAGGCCAAACCCACCACCAAGAAAGATGCGGAAACCGAATCAACGCCCACCATCAAGGGCCACTACACCACCTCTTGCTAAACCTCCACCACGAGACGAAAGTGAACCTACAACAGAAATAACCGAAAGCCAACCAAGGGAAGAGGAAACCCATACCGCAATGGCGCTGAAAAACCCAAACTCCACCATGGGAGAACACGTGAAGCGAGAGACGCATAAGCCATAACTTATCTTATTCTGAGCCTCTTAAACCAACCACCTTTTTCCTCATTTTATTAATTTGAATATCATACTTAGTTTTTTTAAAATTAATCATATTTAATTAAAATATTCTATATATATCAATAATTTTGACAGATTCATGGCCACATGAAAATTGAAGCATTCATGGCGATGTAGATTTTGGGAGAATAAAAAAATTATTGAAAATTTGTGAACCAAAATTATGTTTCTTGGACACCAAAGTAAAAAAAATGTAAACCTAAGACTTGGGCAAATTTAATTAATTATTATAATTTTTTTTTTTTTTACAAAAATACCATAGAATGAAATTTTTTATATTTCTATGGTAATTCGCATACCCGGATTGCGAATTTACAAAAAAAGTCAAAAAGTTGAAATCGCATACCCGGATCGCGAATTTAGAAAAAAATAAAAAAATAGAATTCGCATACCCGGATCGCGAATTTAGAAAAAAATTAAAAAAATAATAAAGTAAAATTCGCATATCCGGAATGCAAATTCTCTTTAATGCTGCATTTATTTCGTGTGTGTGTCAGTATTGTGAGAGAGTGAGCTGATGTGCGTTTTTTGTGTGTCAGTGTGTGTGAGAGAGTGAGTGTTATGTGTTAGTGGTGATGGTTAATATTTTTATTTTAGTATTTAATACTATATATAATTATTTAATTATATATAATAATATAATTAATTATTATTAATAGTTCATAATTATTTTAAAATAATATATAATTATTTAATTATATATAATAATATAATTATTCCCTAATATTTTTAGAACCCGGTTCAATCCCTAATGTTTTAAATACAAATACATTTGATACATTTTAATTAAAAATTGTATATTGAATTGCAACTTTACAATTTTTTTTAATCCCTAATATTTCAGGATGGGGTTCAGTCCCTAATGTTTTATATACAAATATATTTGATAAATTTAATTACAAATTGTATATTGAATTGTAATTTTATAAAAAAAATTAATTTTTTTATTTTATAATATTTCCAGGACCCGGTTCAGTCCCTAATATTTTAATTACAAATATGTTTAAAACATTTTTATTAAAAATTGTATATTGAATTTCAACTCTATAAAAAATTTATATTTTTAAAATTTAAAATAGTTAAATTCGCATACCGAGTCACAACTTTAAAACAGTTAAATTCGCATACCGAAATCGCAACTTTAAAAGTAATAGGTGCACGAATATACAAATCTTTCATAGAGTTGAAATTCAATATACAATTTTTAATAAAAATGTATTAAACATATTTGTATTTAAAATATTAGGGACTGAACCGGGTCCTGAAAATATTATAAAATAAAAAAAATTAATTTTTTTTATAAAATTACAATTCAATATACAATTTGTAATTAAATGTATCAAATATATTTGTATATAAAACATTATGGACTGAACCCCATCCTGAAATATTAGGGATTAAAAAAAAATTGTAAAGTTGCAATTCAATATACAATTTTTAATTAAAATGTATCAAATATATTTTGTGATATCCCCGAAATGGTTAATTGCAATTTGGGCATTATTGTGTTTATATGATTAATTATGGTGGTAATTAATTATGTACTGGATTTATTTATCATGTTGAAATGCTTAGTCACATGGTAGGCGTGACCGGGAATGCATTTCGGGGTGCATGTGATGCATGTTGGATAATTGGGTGTTTTAATAACTTACTTGTATTGGTAGTCATTTATTGGTAAAACATGCATTTATTTGAGATTGAGGAGCATTGTGATGTAATGCTTTTAAAATACCATGTTGGGGTATAATTTACATCATGTTTGTTAGGATCGGGGTAGTGTTTAGAAGGGGGGATTGAATAAACACTAGATTCAATTTCGATTTCTTTTTCTGGTTAACTGTAAACTGTTAAGTATTACAGTTGCTTCTCAATATCAGTCAAGTCAGCAGACACTTGTTATAGTGCGGAATATGTCTACTGAACTTGTGAGGAATAAAACTGAGGTAATAATGCAATGAACAAATAACACAAGAGTTGTTTCTGGATGTTCGAAGCACAACGCTTCTACGTCTCCCCTTCTTCCTTTGCAGGAAGGATTCACTAGAAGACTTGGTTTACACTTTACAGTATACAACCTTCTTAGGCACTAACACACTTGGCCTAAACTCCTAGCAATCACAATCTTCTTAACTTTTGATTACAAGAGATTCTATAACACTCTTTACAAAATAAACTTTCTAGCTTCGAGTGTTTTTGAGCAGCAGACTTCAATTGGAAATAATCTATCACAGATTCAGTTTCACTGCTTGTCTGCTCTTTGCTGAACTTTGGAATATCAGTAAATTGATTTTCTTGTTTGCTTTGAAGTGTTTTTCTTTGTTGAAAATCGCTCAGCACTTCTTCATTCTCTGCTTGGACGTATTTATAGGTTTGGTTGTCCAACGGTAGCTTTTCTGTATATGGAAGAGATTAGCTTTCCAAATTCATATGTCTTCTTTCCTATTTTGTTAAGCAACGGCTCTTTTCACTCTGACGATAATGGTGGCGGAGATATAGCAGGGTGCGCCGCTCTGTTGTACCTTTGTCAGAGAATTTTGTACTTATTTTGTCTCGTTGTTACTGGAAGTTTAGACTTCTGCTGGTTTTCTTTGTTCAACTGGTCGTTCATCCTGTTATGACCAGTTGATGTCTTTGTTCAGTGGGACTATCCGGTTGATAGTTGTCCAGTAGATGTCTGTCCAGTTGATGGCCATCCAGTTGATGTCTTGTCCAGTTGATGTCTATCCAGTTGGTAGCCATCCAGTTTGTCTTGTCCAGTTGATGTCTATCCAGTTAGTAGCCATCCAGTTTGTCTTGTCCAGTTGATGTCTATCCAGTTAGTAGCCATCCAGTTGATGTCTTGTCCAGTTAATGTCCATCCAGTTGGTTTGGTGTCTTCACCCGGTAGATGTTCATCCAGTTGATCTTTATCACCCGGTAAGACTTCATCCAGTTGGTCTTTATCACCCGGTAAGACTTCATCCAGTAGGACTTTAACATCCGTAGGAGTCTTCATCCAGTTGGTCTTTATCACCCGGTAGGACTTCATCCAGTAGGACTTTAACATCCGGTAGGAGTTTGTAATCACCAAAACTTAGAAATCGTTTTCTCAACAATTTCCCCCTTTTTGGTGATGACAAAACTAAGCAATAACCGATTTCCTACTCGAGTAAATAAGACGAGAATCCTGAAAATACTTGAAGACATAATGGAAAAGAAATTTTCATTTGTTATAAATATAAGCAGATTACAAGTTGTAATCAAACTGGACAATTTAGAGAGATTCATCTTTATTTAAGATGAATTCTAATAACTTGAATAGAATCTAGGACAAATCTAGTTTTACACAATATAGCTGATACATGACAAATTTTTAAACAAGTACTGTAGACCCGGAGAGCTTCGATCCAGCTAATGTCATAGAGGAAGAGCTCGATCCACCTTGTTATAGAGGAAGAACTCGATCCACCTTGTTTCAGAGATGAAGTCAGGAAGAGTCAAATGTATATGCATCTGGCCTCCATGACTCTGTCTTCCGGTCTACCTTGTTTCAGAGAGGAAGTCGGGAAGAGTTCAAATGTATATTCATCAGGCTTCATGGTTTATGGATTCACCTAATGAAAATACTCTATCTCTGTTGAGAATATTCTATCTCTGTCTTCCCCCTTTTTGTCATCAGCACCCAGATAACTCCTGATTGCAGTTCCTGACTGATGATGAGCATCAGAGCAGGATCCAAACGCTGAAGCTTAACGGAGCTGGGTTAGATAAGTAATCAACCCATGAGGGGTTGATTTAGATAAGTAATAAACCCATGAAACTGAACAATTGTAAGATGTAACCAAGGAATTTTCAAAGAGTTGAAAAGAATCATGATTCGTGAATGTGAGTTATGAAAGCAAACAAGAGTCTCTATTTATAGAAGAAATGCATTTAGTGTGAACACATTAATGTTGTTACGATAAATGCGAAGAAAAAGTCAATTAAAAAACAGTAAATAGATAAGAGTAATTAAAGAGGGATCAGAAAATGATACTATTTTCTCCCGAACCAATGTTGGGAATAGTCGCGCTTTTCGGTAGGCGGTTGGCGCGGACTTCGAGATCTGGGCTGAGCAGTTGATCTGGACTGAGTGAGTGCTCCAGTTGCAGGGGATGAACGACCAGCTGAACTTGAAGCTCGTTGTGCTGAAGGAGCAGTTCTGCTGGGTTCAGGCAGTCTGCGGATTATTTGAGGAGCTGCAGGCAGGCTGTTGCATATATCTTGAATCTGAGAAGCAAATGCTGCCTGCATGGTGGCCAACTGATCGGTTAAGACTTTCTTGGCGTCTTCAATCTTTTCTCCAAGAGCCAGGGACGTGGCAGCATGAAGAGATTCATTATTTTGAGTAATCTGAAGACGAGCCTGGCTAATTCGAGAAAATGCGTCAGCAACTGCAGTCTCAGCAAAAGTCTGAAGTCTGGTGACAGTAGTAGTTAGACTATTTATGTCTCTGTAGACTTGCTGGAACTGAGAATCCGCGTGCTGCTGATGGGTTCCAAGAATAAGAGTCGCAGTCCGCTCTTCCTGCTTAAGTGTATTGACATCGCTGGCTAGTGCTGATATTGCAGTGGAGAGATTAGCTAGATGTGCAGCAATGTTTGGTGGCTCGTCCAGAAGGTTTGTAAAGACAAAGAAATCCTCTGAAAGTTCTTGAGCCATGGACGGATCCACGGCAATCATTTGAGTATCAGCAGTAGGAACAAAAACACCGGGATGAGCATCTACAACTGCAGTGGATAGTAGACCAGTTTCTTCAATAAGTGGGGCAGCTGGGGAGTCTGAGATAGTAGCAGTTATAGTAGCAGTTATAGTAGCAGTTGCTTCAATTTGTGGGGCAGCCATATCAGCATTAGCTTGGTCAACCGCAGCAACAGACGACTGGGTGTGATCATTGGAATGTGAAGACTCACTGGGTTCATGGTTGCCAGAGGAAATGGTAACTTGCTGAACTACCGTCTGAATCACTGTGTCCACATTGGTGTAATCAACAATCATCGGTTGGGGCGGTTGAGCATTATAAGAGCTGGGAGCAGAGGAGAGTTCTTTAGCAGAAGAGGCTGCCTCCAAGGCAGTTGATGCTGTCTCCGCTCCGGTGGGAGTGGTCTCTAGGACAGTAGAAGTGATCTCCACAGTAGAGGGGACATTCTCCAAGTTTGCAATAGCCATTTGTAAATCCGGTTGGTCGGGGCTTGCAACATTCTCAGCAGTGGAGCATGAGTGAATTCCAGTGGATATGCGAATATCATGAAGAGCGAGCTCAGCCATTTCCATCTTGGGTCCAAGAGCATTTAGAACGGCTCTATCATGATTCGCTGTGCCTGAATCACCGTTGAAGTGTTGAAGGCGGGTTTCAACAAGGGCTTGAAGTTCGCCCACATAGTTCATCAGGCGAAAAACATCCCGCAGCTTCAGGCTTTTCTCGGGGTCTGAGATTTGAAGATAGGCCAAGATTTGGTTCTCATCTTCCCTGGCCTGATCCAGAATAGGATCGAAATCATCAAATCGAACTTTTACTCGAGCCTTTACCCAACGATCAAAAATGTCTAGCTGTGGTTGCAGGTTGGCTTCAACTGTATCCATGACCATTTGGATCTCGAAGGCAACAGGAGTGGACACTGGAGACGTAAGAGTTTTTCCTTTGCCAGCATGGGTGGTCTTTGGATGACAGTATGGACACAAGGACTTGGGTGTCCTAAAGCTGATAGAGCCTGGTGCTTGCTGAGAACTCACCATTGCAGAAGAATTGTCAGCGGGAGCCACTGAGGTAGCAATTACCATGGCCAATGAAGCAGCTGGTTCCTCAAGTGGAGGATTTTCAGGGCTGGGTTCTCTTGCTGGGATGTTTTCTGTCGGACCGGCGGAGGAGATGGTATCAGAAGCTGCAAAGTCTTTCTGTCGGACAGCCGGAGGAGCAGCTTTTCTTGTTCTGGGCTTCTTAGGAGGGGGAGGAGGAGGAGAAGACTCAGCGGATTCTGAGACGGTTTGTTCAGAGTCGCTGATGACTTGCGTCAATCGGCGCTTAGTTACCCCAACGTCTCTGCCACTTCTCTGCCTGTGAAGCTGAAGATACTTGGCAGTGATAAGTCTCCCCGGATGGAGGTTGGTGAGAGCCCCTGTCTTAATGTGTTTGCTGTCAAAAAGGCTGCTTAGCGGGAGAGCAAAGCCTGATTGACCCTTGCCAGAGACTACGAGACTAGTCAGAATTTGAAATAACACAGCTGACCAATTTATCTCCAATCCTTTGCATATTGCACTCATAACATCAAATTTTTCAGGGGTGATCATATCAAATGATCCAGCTTTACAGAGGAGCCCCTTGGAGATGATGTCCGCCAGTTGTCGATAGTGACTCTTCATTAATACCTTCCTGAATGGGGGACGTTGAAGGCGATGAGCAGAGTCAGAAGCTGTGAGGCGCATCTCTTCTCGTAGTTCCACTGGAACAGTGGAAAAATCAGTAAGTCCGGTGGAGGGAAGGCACAGGTGTGTGGTAAATTCAGGTTGGGTGATTGTAACCAACTGTCCAGATACAGATGCCACCACGGTGTCATCAACAACCTTGGCCGTAGCAAAGAACTCGTGTAGCTCGTCCTTGTAGAATGAGGGGGCCTGGCTCAGGATTACCAAGAGTCCTGAGGTATCCAGCTTTTGAATCAGCTCATTTGTCTCCTCATCAGATGATGTGTATATAGAATGAAAATCGACGTGAACAGCATTGGTGATGAAGCTTGGCTGTATGTTCTTTGACATTTTGGATAAATATGAGGAAGTAACAGCAGCAATCTTGTTAGAGTAAAATTGTCTGAAAGAAAAGATAATTGCAGTGAATTGTTGGAGAAGATGAAGAGTAGTGAAACTAATGGCGGTGAAAATGAAAGTATATGTAACGTCGTACTGTAGATGAGCGGACACATGTATACGTGGCGATCATCTAACGATTAAAAAAAATTTAACCAATAAATAAAAGGACAGGATTTAGGCGGGAGTGAAATAATTTATTTTACACAAAAGTAATTTTGAATTCCGACGTTCATTAGGTTAATAAGTATCGAGGGTTATTTTTGTCAAAGCATATTTGGTAACATCTGCTGGTATGTAGGGTTCGACTGGTAGGAAAGCATCTACTGGATGTAGAGTCCTACTGGTACGGATACACCTACTGCAGCTGACCATTGTATTACCAGCTGAGCTTAAATAACCATGAAAGGATTATAACAGAAATTCCCCCTAAATTTATGCAAATAAACTAACTAGTTCTCCCTGAATTTATTACTAAAACAAAATAATCAAGAAGTAATTTCAATTAAACCAAGAATATTTCGAAAGTAAGAAAACTTAGCGTCCGGTAGGGGTTTTGTGAAAATGTCTGCTGCCTGTTGTTCGGTAGAATATACTCCAGCCGAATTTCTTTCTTCATAACATGATCTCTGATAAAATGATGACGGATGTCAATATGTTTAGTACGAGTATGAAGAACTGGATTGTATGTTATAGCAATGGCAGACGTATTGTCACAAAATATGGGAGCCTCTGTGGACTCAATTCCATAATCTCTGAGTTGTTGCTGAATCCAGAGCAATTGAGCACAGCAGCTTCCAGCAGCAAGGTACTCTGCCTCGGCAGTGGAAGTTGCTATGGATGTCCGTTTCTTGCATCCCCATGATATCAATCGATCTCCAAGGAATTGACAATACCCACTGGCGTTTTTTCTGTCAATTTTGCATCCAGCATAGTCAGCATCTGAGTATCCAATAAGATTAAAAGTTGAGTCTCTTGGATACCATAGACCAACATTCTCAGTGCCTTTCAAATATTTGAGGATCCTTTTGACAGCAGTGAAATGCGACTGCTTGGGATTTGCTTGAAACTGGGCGCACATACACACTGCAAACATAATATCTAGTCGGCTGGCTGTCAAATATAATAGAGATCCAATAATGCCTCGATACATTGTAACTTCGACTGGTATTCCTGAATTATCCAAGTCGAGTTTGGCAGATGAGCTCATTGGTGTAGCAGCAGCTGAGCTGGTACTCATTCCATATTTCTTCAGCAGCTCTTTAGTGTATTTAGACTGATTTATCAAGATTCCTTCACTAGATTGCTTGACTTGCAATCCTAAGAAAAATGATAATTCTCCCATCATGCTCATCTCAAATTGGTCCTGCATTATCTTTGAAAATCTTTCACATAATTTTGGGTTAGTACTGCCAAAAATAATGTCATCAACATATATCTGAACTAGCAGAGTATGGTCTCCCTTTGTAAATTTAAATAAAGTTTTGTCCACCGTGCCAATGGTGAAGTCATGATCAATCAAATATTTTGATAGAGTTGCATACCATGCACGGGGGGCTTGCTTCAGACCATACAAAGCTTTGTTCAGATGATAAACATAAGATGGTTGCAGATGGTTTTCAAATCCAGGAGGTTGTTCAACATATACTTCTTCCTGGAGATTGCCGTTAAGAAATGCACTCTTAACATCCATCTGATAAACCTTAAAGTCTTTAAATGCAGCAAAGGCAAGAAATATGCGAATGGCTTCTAATCGGGCTACAGGGGCAAAGGTTTCATCAAAATCAATGCCTTCTTCCTGCCTGTATCCCTGTGCAACTAGTCTTGCTTTATTCCTAATTACTGTACCATTTTCATCTAGCTTATTTCTAAATACCCATTTAGTGCCAATAATTGTGTGATGCGGTGGACGTGGAACTAAATGCCATACTTTGTTTCGCTCAAACTGATTTAGTTCTTCCTGCATTGCTTCTACCCAACTTGGGTCTAATATAGCTTCATCAATCTTCTTAGGTTCTATATGAGATATGAATGCAGCATGAAGAAATTCATTAATCATTTGTCCTCTGGTGCTTAGAGGAGCAAGAGGGTTACCGATGACCTGCTCGGGTGGATGATCCTTCTTCCACCGGAGCGAAGGTCCATGAGGATTGAGTTCTTCACTTGGCTGGATATGAGGGGGCACATCAGAGGTTCTGATAGACTCATCTTTCTCATTTGTTCCTTCTACTGCAGTAGGGGTAGATGCAACTGTTTCATTGGTAGCTGGCTGTAGTGCTTGTTGGCCAGCAGACTCCTCTGCTTGAGCTTCAGGAACTTCTGGTTCCAAGGAGCAGTCAGTCCTGCTTCTGTAATCTATCTCATCATCAACTTTTTCATCAATATAAGTGCTTTCCAGTCGATTACTTAAATTGTTGATTTGCAGATTAGATACAGTACAGTCAGTAGGTTCATCAAATTTTACATGCACTGATTCTTCTACAGTAAGCGTTCTATTATTAAATACTCTGAAGGCCTTACTAACTGTAGAATAGCCAAGGAATATTCCAGCATCAGATTTGGCATCAAAAGCGGTGAGATGAGTCTTTCCATTGTTGTGAATAAAACATTTGCAACCAAACACATGGAAATAGGAAATATTTGGCTTACTGCCATTCCAGATCTCATAAGGGGTTTTATTTGCTCGCTTATTAATCATTGATCTGTTCTGTGTATAACATGCTGTGTTGACAGCTTCTGCCCAAAATTTCTGCGATATTTCTGATTCCGCGAGCATAGTTCGCGCAGCTTCTTTCAAAGTGCGGTTCCTACGCTCAGCAACTCCGTTTTGTTGAGGAGTTCTAGCAACAGAGTATTCGTGTTTAATACCAAGGTCATCTAGATATGATTCGAGTGATTGATTGGTGAACTCAGTACCTTTATCACTGCGAATTCTATCTATCCCACACGATTTCTCATTTTGGAGTCTTTTCAGTAATTTGATCAGCTTTGGAGTAGCCTGGTCTTTGCCACTTAGGAACAAGACCCACGTAAAACGAGTGTAATCGTCTATCAACACTAGAGTATACTTCATTCCCCCTAGACTTGTTACTGGTATAGGACCAAACAGATCCATATGCAGCAACTCTAGGCACCGAGAAGAAGATTTACTCCCTTTGTTCTTAAAGGAGGATCTGATTTGCTTACCAAGTTGGCATGCTGCACATATCTTGTCTTTTGAGAACTCAATTTGGGGCAGTCCAATAACTAGATCAAGTTTACGCAGACTGGCAATAGTTTTAAAATTTAAGTGACTCAACCGTTTGTGCCAAAGCCAATTTTTGGAAGAATTCATGGCAGTAAAGCAAGTAGAGGAGGTAGGCTGATTAAGATTCCAATCAATTTTATATGTGTTATCATGCCTTCTTCCTACAAGTAATATACTACCATCAGTAGATTTAATTGTGCACGAGTGCTGATTGAATTCTACGGAATGACCATTGTCACACAGTTGACTTATGCTAATCAAGTTATACCACAGATTTTCAACTAAAAAAATATCTTTAATGACGATGTTACCGTAGATAATCTTACCCTTACCCACGGTTCTACCTTTCGCGTTATCTCCAAAAGTTATTCTGGGTCCGGTGGAGTCCACCAGTTCAGACAATAAGCTCGCATTTCCTGTCATATGTCTAGAGCATCCGCTGTCCACGAACCATTCTGACCTCCGAACTTGATGCATTCTAGTTTCCTGCAATTAAAGCGATAATATGATTGGTACCCAATCCTACTTGGGTCCGGGTAGGATTAGTCCTTTCGGAACCCACACTTATATGACCCTGAGTGACTTAGGTCGGTGTGTGTTCTGAAATGTGTGTGCATTTATAAATGATGGTGATGATCTTGACTGTGAAGTGTGATAATATGTGTATGCATGTGCTTTTGGTTTGTAGTTCCTGTTATTGAGCATATATCTCTTCTGGACATGCTTACAGTTGTAGTACCAGTTGGGTTTAACCTCTCTAGCCGCTCGACCAGTGGGTTTAAGTTCATTTCTGAACTTTTGCATCGGTTTAGCCTCTTTGAGTGGTTCTACATAACCGATACCCCTGTGCTGTGCCTGTTCCTTGATGAGTGTTGCTTTAATAGGTTCTTTAACCAGTTCATAAGGGTCATATACTGTGCTACATCTTACAAAGTTCATTGAGAACCTTGCTTTTTGTTATACACAGTCGAGGTTTATTACCTGATGAACTGCTTTCATTACTATTATAGCCTATGCCGGTTAAATCACCAGCAAGCCTTATAGATTCAAGCATTTCATCCTTTCTGGTAGTGGACGCATTCCAAGTGCTAACCATTTTGCTAAGTTTCTGGTAGGCACACTTGGCTTCATCTCTTTCTTTCACTAGGAGACTGGCTGTTTCCCTTAAGCAGTTCAACTCCCTCGATTGTTCACAATCAGGTTTGTTTTTATGCGTTTCAATTGGGATTGAGTGCTCAGTCTTATAGCTTTCAAAAGATTCATATAACGTCCGATACTCATTGATCATGTCCTGCAAAGCATTGGTAAGTTCACTATGTGTGAATTCAGATAGGTTAGACTCGTGTACCTCAATTTCATTATTTGCCATTAAGCAGTGGACTTCCTCGTCTTCACTTTCGCTGGACGAGCTGGTTGATTCCTCTGATTCTGATTCAGAATCAGCCCACTTGCTCTTGCTTTCTTCTGCCATCAAAACCTTTTGATCTCTGTCCCTTTTGGATGATCTTCTAGTTTCCTTGGATTTTCTGTGATCCTTGGATCCTCTTTTGTGATCATCCTTTTTAGGTTTTGGACAGTCCGCAATGAAGTGCCCTGGTTTGAGGCAGTTGAAGCATACTCGCTCTTCTTCTTCTGAATTTCCTTTGGAACTCTGCCTTCGAGGATATGATTGATAAGATCTCTGGTTCTTCTTCATGAATTTCCCAAATTTCTTTACGAACATTGCCATAGCATCATTACACATCTTTTCTGGAGTCATCTCTATAGAAGTAGGCAGAGACTCTGATGCAGTGAGAGCTTTGGTTGGTTGACTGGTATTTGGTTCATCTTCAACCCGAATGCCTAATTCGAATTCATAGGCTTTTAATCAGCAAACAGATCATGTAGATCTATCTTGTTGATGTCCTTCGATTCTCTCATAGCAATGGTCTTGACATCCCATTCTCTTGGGAGACCTCTCATTACTTTGAGAGTGACTTCTCTGTTGTGTAACTCCTTACCCAGACTGCTGAGTTCATTAATTATTCCAGTCACTCTTTCATCATACTCGTTGAGAGTTTCTCCATTCATCATCTTGATATGCTCAAACTTCTGTAAAGCCACAGTAAGCTTGTTTTCTTTGGTTTGATCATTTCCTTCACAGAGTTGGGCAATCTTCTCCCAAATTTCTTTGGCTGTTGAGCACATTTTTATTTTGTTGAACATATTTTTGTCCAAAGTTTTGAACAGAATGTCCTTAGCAACGTTGTCCAGATTTGTTTTTTTCTTTTCTTCGTTTGACCATTGAGATCTTTCCTTTTCTACCATTTGTGGATCACCACTTGTGATAGAAGCAGCTGTATTGATTTTCATGATCTTCATAGGTCCTTCAGTGATTACATACCACATATCATCATCTTGAGCACTTAGATGTGCTTGCATACGGATTCTCCAGTCATCATATTCGTCTTTCTTGAACATTGGAATCTTGCTGAATGAGGCCATCAGTTTTTGGCAATTGGTAATTTCTCAAGATTGGGAAAACCTAAGCTCTGATACCACTTGTTAGGATTGGGGTAGTGTTTAGAAGGGGGGGGGGGGGGGGGGGTTGAATAAACACTAGATTCAATTTCGATTTCTTTCTCTGGTTAACTGTAAACTGTTAAGTATTACAGTTGCTTCTCATTATCAGTCAAGTCAGCAGACACTTGTTATAGTGCGGAATACGTCTACTGAACTTGTGAGGAATAAAACTGAGGTAATAATGCAATGAACAAATAACACAAGAGTTGTTTCTGGAAGTTCGAAGCACAACGCTTCTACGTCTCCCCTTCTTCCTTTGCAGGAAGGATTCACTAGAAGACTTGGTTTATACTTTACAGTATACAACCTTCTTAGGCACTAACACACTTGGCCTAAACTCCTAGCAATCACAATCTTCTTAACTTTTGATTACAAGAGATTCTATAACACTCTTTACAAAATAAACTTTCTAGCTTCGAGTGTTTTTGAGCAGCAGACTTCAATTGGAAATAATCTATCACAGATTCAGTTTCACTGCTTGTCTGCTCTTTGCTGAACTTTTGGAATATCAGTAAATTGATTTTCTTGTTTGCTTTGAAGTGTTTTTCTTTGTTGAAAATCGCTCAGCACTTCTTCATTCTCTGCTTGGACGTATTTATAGGTTTGGTTGTCCAACGGTAGCTTTTCTGTATATGGAAGAGATTAGCTTTCCAAATTCATATTGTCTTCTTTCCTATTTTGTTAAGCAACGGCTCTTTTCACTCTGACGAGAATGGTGGCGGAGATATAGCAGGGTGCGCCGCTCTGTTGTACCTTTGTCAGAGAATGTTGTACTTATTTTGTCTCGTTGCTTAGTGCTCTTACTGGAAGTTTAGACTTCTGCTGGTTTTCTTTGTTCAACTGGTCGTTCATCCTGTTATGACCAGTTGATGTCTTTGTTCAGTGGGACTATCCGGTTGATAGTTGTCCAGTAGATGTCTGTCCAGTTGATGGCCATCCAGTTTATGTCTTGTCCAGTTGATGTCTATCCAGTTGGTAGCCATCCAGTTTTTCTTGTCCAGTTGATGTCTATCCAGTTAGTAGCCATCCAGTTTGTCTTGTCCAGTTGATGTCTATCCAGTTAGTAGCCATCCAGTTGATGTCTTGTCCAGTTAATATCCATCCAGTTGGTTTGGTGTCTTCACCCGGTAGATGTTCATCCAGTTGATCTTTATCACCCGGTAAGACTTCATCCAGTTGGTCTTTATCACCCGGTAAGACTTCATCCAGTAGGACTTTAACATCGGTAGGAGTCTTCATTCAGTTGGTCTTTATCACCCGGTAGGACTTCATCCAGTAGGACTTTAACATCCGGTAGGAGTTTGTAATCACCAAAACTTAGAAATCGTTTTCTCAACAATGTTAATTGTTGGGGTACAAGTTTAAATAAAAGGATTTAACCCTTTACCCCACCACTTTATTTCACTTTACTCTTTACACTCTAAATCCCCAAATCTCTCCCCAAACCCTCTCTTTTCCCCTCAAACTCGATTTTGGCACCAAAGTGGACAAGAAGTTCTTGTAAAAGCTTTGTTCTTGTACTTCTTGGTAAGATTTGAGGCCTAGGATGTTTATATATCATTCCTTGTTGTTCTTATAATGTTTGGTTTGAGTTTTGGAAAGTTTTGAAGGGTTTTGAAATGGGTTTGTTGGGGTTGGTATTATTTTGGTTGGGTGTTGGATTTATGAGTATATGAGTATGTTTATTGAAGGTTTTTAGTGATTTGGTATGGTTGATGTTTTAATATTTGAGTTTGTTTGAGTCGAGGAAGGAGAATGATGAATAGTGCCCGAAAATCGGGTGTATAGGACTCGGCGATCGATCGGCACCTTCCACCGATCGATCGCGAGCTGCAAGGGTGAAGGCAGTAGCCTTCAACGATCGATCACGAGTTTGGCGCGATCGATCGGCGAGGTTCGCGATCGATCGGCGCAAACTCGGCGATCGATCGCGAATTGGAAAATTTTGTCGGACGAGGCAGTGTGATCTCGCGATCGATCGGGGCTTCATGGAGATCGATCGCGAGACACCAAAATGGGTGTTTTTGATTATTTTTGTGGGATTTTTGGTATTGGACTATTATTGGGTTCTAATATTGAATTGTGTGAATATGTAGAACCATCCCAGGTGGCAACACAGCCAAGGAAGTGAAGTCCTACCACATCCTACATTTTGGAAAGGTACGTAGAAGACTGTACGGGCACCCAACGGTACATGTATCTAATATACTCATTGTTTATGCATTGTGGATGCGAGTATATGTGGAATTATGCATTGTGGATGCAAATACATGTTGAATTATGCATGATGATTGTATATGCATATGATGGTTATTGGTGCACATCCCATGAGTCGTGGTCATCCCTTGATGATTTTAATGCTTGCCGCTATTTGAATTGTTGCCGCTAAATGTGAAGCGAGGGGTGGGAGCGCCGCATGTCACATTTGAGCGTGGTTATCATATAGGGCGAGGAAAGAATATTTGCCACTCAATGTGAAGAGGGGTAGGAGCGCCGCATGTCCATTGAAGCGAGGTTATTCTATGCCGCCTATATGTAAATAAGCGAGGGGCATTAAAATACATTGTGATGGACAGACTAGGGATTGGTGATTGGTATTTGGTATTGATGAGATGGTATTATGTCATGACATGTGTAGACCATTAAATAATCTATTGATTATACTCATGAGTTATGGTACAGGGACAACCAAACTGGGAGCGTTTAAATGCATGGGAAAAACAGGAAGTGTTTTATTGTGATTTATGCATTTACGCCTTATATTCATATTGTGTTGAATATGAATGATATAATTGCTCATGTTTGGGGGTTGTCCTTGTAGGTACTTTTGGCATGATAAAAAGGGGCTAAAGCGGGTTGAGGTGGTGAGCTTGTGAAGAATACTTTTGGGAATTGAAGGACGGGATTGCTTTTCTATAGTGTCTACTCTAGGAGTAGCGTAAAACTATAGTTGATAACATTCATTAGATTGAGAATGTAATTAATCCATTGATAGTCCTTATTTTTTGTGGCATGTAATTCTTAAAGCTCATAGTCTCAACACGATCATTTTACTCTGATAATTTATGTTAGCTCTAATTATGCCTTTAATCCGCACTTAAGGAACTAGGGTCCTTACATTAGTGGTATCAGAGCAGTGGTCAGAGAACCCGGGAACGAGTGAAGGGTAGCCTTAGCATGACTGGCTAGGTGCTTACATTTGAAGCATGTTTATGCATGTGGTGCATATTGATATATATCCTGTTATACTAACATGCTTATTATCATTCCTGTTATCTAACGGCACTAACATATATATTTGTTTTGGAATTGTTGACCTTTGTGTTACAGCATGGCTGCTATGAATGCGGGGAACCTTAATGAAGAGGTTGGCGATGTTGGGAGCGTGAACGCTAGTATTGGTCAGGTAAACCCTCTACCTCCACCAGCTATAGGCATGGAACCATGTGGCAAAGTTATTACTACCTGGTGAGATCAGCTTGACTCAATTTCGGTCTTACCACCCGCCCTCGGTTTGAGGGGACAGAATCAGGGGAGGAGGCCGAAGAGTGGCTAGAAAGACTTGAGCAGATATTTGTATCGGCTCCTTGTGCTGTTACAGCATGGCTGAGGCTGGCGGAGTTCCAGTTGGCAAAGAAACCTTTAATGTGGTGGAGGAGCACGGTGATGGAACTGAGAGCACAGGGTGCAGTGATTGATTGGACACTCTTCAGAACCCGGTTTCTGAACCGGTTCTTCTCTGCGGCGGCGAGACAGACGAAGGAAGATGAGTTTGCAAGCTTGAAACAAGGGAGCATGTCGGTGTCAGACTATGCCATGCATTATTCCTCGTTGCTGAGGTATGTTCCACACATTGCCACCAACGGACACGCAAAGATGAGGAACTTTATGAAGGGGTTACGACCGGAGCTTTTTGACCGGGTTATCACCAATAACCCCACTTCCTTTGATGATGCTCTCACGAGAGCAGAGCTTGCGGAGATTGGAGTTGGAGCCTATCCTAGTGCCGTACCCCCACAAGCATCACAATAGAGGCAAGCTACTGATAGCTTGAGGCCCCGAGGAGAGTCATTTAAACCTCGTGGTGCCTCTTCATCTTCGCGGTTCAGTGGGAAGAAATCTTATGGTCAGAAACAAGAGAACAAGAAGAATTGGTCGGCCAACCGAGGGCCTGTGCAAGGAAATTGATCGGGGGAGCCAATGTGCGACAATTGTGGAGGGCCACATTCTTCGAGTAAGTGCCCTGCCTGTTATAGTTGTGGCAAGATGGGCCACATCTCTCGGTATTGCCCCACTCGGGGAGGACAATCAGAGTTTCAGGGAAATAGGCCGAGATTTGATGACAGGACAGTGCACGAGAGGCAACAGTTTGTGCCTCGACCATCGGGAGGTCAGACAGTGGGACCGCCCCAGGGGCAGGTGTATGCGCTGACTAGAGAGCAGGCCCAGGCAGCCCCAGAGGAGGTGATCGCCGGTACGTGTCATTTATTTACGTACCCTGCTTTTATTTTGATAGATACAGGTGCCTCCCACTCTTTTGTATCTGTGGGCTTTGTGGAGAGACACCATATGCGCACGTCTTCTCTACCCACGCCTCTCATGGTCTCGACACCCACTGGAAGAAATGTCGTTGCCGATCAGTTTATGGCAGATTGCCTCATTTATTTTGAGGGCAACGAGTTGAAGGCAGACTTGATTGTGTTAGGCATGTCAGACTTCGACTGCATTGTGGGTATTGACATTATGAACAGATATCAGGCAGTGGTAGATTGCCGGCAGAGAACAGTGAGGTTCAGATCTGATTTGGGAATTCAGTGGACTTTTTATGGCAACGGTTCTCGTGCGAAGATCCCGTTGATTTCGGCAATCAAGATGTCTCAGTTGTTGGAACGTGGTCACACGGGCTATCTCATCTATGCCGTGGACACGTCTGGGAAGAATAAAGAATTGAGAGTTGAGGATGTACCAGTGGTAGCAGAATTTGCTGATATATTCCCAGAGGAGATCCCAGGATTTCCACCGGCTAGAGAAGTTGAGTTTGTGATCGAGTTGTTACCGGGGACATCCGCTATCTCTCGTGCACCTTACAGGATGGCACCGGCAGAGTTGAGAGAGTTGAAGGAGCAGTTGCAGGAGCTCCTTGACAAGGGATATATACGCCCGAGCGTATTGCCATGGGGCGCACCGGTTCTTTTTGTAAATAAGAAGGATGGTTCGATGAGGTTGTGCATCGATTACCGACAACTTAATAAAGCCACAGTGAAGAACAAGTATCCTCTCCCAAGGATCGATGATCTGTTTGATCAGTTGCAAGGTACCAGACTTTATAGCAAGATTGATTTGAGGTCCGGGTATCACCAGATTCGAGTCAGGGAGGAAGATGTACAGAAGACAGCATTTCGGACTCGGTATGGGCACTACGATTTCTTAGTGATGCCGTTCGGTGTGACGAACGCCCCAGCTGTCTTTATGAGCTTAATGAATCGGGTGTTCCAACCCTATCTTGATCAGTTCGTCATCGTGTTCATCGACGACATTCTCATCTACTCCCGGAGCGAGGAAGAGCACATGAAACACTTGAGGACAGTGCTCCAGATTCTTAGAGATCACCAGTTGTATGCCAAGCTCAGCAAGTGTGAATTTTGGTTGAGCAGTGTAGTATTTCTGGGACATGTCATATCTAGCAGTAGGATATCAGTGGATCCCAGGAAGATTGAGGCTGTGATGGAGTGGGCTGCACCCACTTCTGTGCCCGAGATTCAGAGTTTCCCTGGTTTGGCCGGTTATTATCGACGCTTTGTCGAGGGATTTTCG
Source organism: Haberlea rhodopensis (assembly GCA_907163345.1). Taxonomy (NCBI): domain Eukaryota; kingdom Viridiplantae; phylum Streptophyta; class Magnoliopsida; order Lamiales; family Gesneriaceae; genus Haberlea; species Haberlea rhodopensis. Next base: position 85,483 of record CAJQUN010000752.1, on the reverse strand, counting down.
AAGATCGCCAAGCCATTGACACAGTTGACCCAGAAGGGAGTACCATTCTTTTGGTCAGAAGCTTGTGAGGAGACCTTCCAGGAGTTGAAGCACCGTTTGACGACGGCGCAAGTATTGGTAATTCCTACAGAAAACTCCAGATTTGTTTTGTATACCGATGCGTCACTTCAGGGCCTTGGGTGTGTAGTGATGCAAGATAAGCATGTGGTAGCTTATGCATCGAGGCAGTTGAAGCCGCATGAGACTAGATACCCAGTCCATGACTTGGAATTGGCGGCTATCATCTTCGCCCTGAAGATTTGGAGGCATTATTTGTATGGTACTTCGTTTACCATTTACACGGATCACAAGAGCCTCAAGTTTTTATTCACTCAGGCGGAGCTGAACATGAGGCAGAGAAGGTGGATGGACTTACTTAAGGACTATGATTGTGAAATTGAGTACCATCCCGGAAAAGCTAATTTGACAGCAGACGCTTTGAGCCGGAAAGTGAGGAGTTCTGCTGAGGATGTCATCCATTTGTCGGCTATGACTGACCTCCTATTGCCATCTAGGCTATGATTTCGACATAGATGCATCACCTGTGCATGTATCGACCTTGTTAGCTGAGCCAGATATCTATGAGAACATCAGGAGAGCTCAGAGGTCAGATGATGAGGTTCAGAGGTGGTTATCTTTAGTACATCTTGGTCAGCCAACTGAAATTCAGAGTGGACGATGACGGATCCTTGAGATTGGGTGACCGTTGGGTGGTTCCGAGTACGCCGGAGTTGCGTAGAGGGATCTTGGAGCGAGCTCATAGTAGCAGACTTAGCATCCACCCAGGCGGAAAGAAGATGTATAAAGATCTGCGTGGTCAGTTTTGGTGGAAAAGAATGAAGTGTGATGTCGTCACATTTGTTAAGAGGTGTTTGATCTGCCAGCAGGTTAAGGCAGAGAGACAGAGACCTGGCGGCGAGTTGAAAAGCTTGGAGATACCGAAGTGGAAGTGGGAACACATTTCCATGGACTTCGCTGACTCACCAGTCGAGGAGTACTTCAGGTTTTGATGCTATCTGGGTGATTGTGGATCGATTGACTAAGGTAGCTCATTTCATCCCCTATAGCATGACTTTCACCTTTTTGAGGATGGTGCAGTTGTATATTCGAGATGTGGTGAGATTGCATGGGATCCCCATTTCCATAGTGTCGGATCGAGATCCACGATTCACATCTCATTTTTGGGAGGGTCTTCAGTCAGCCTTGGGAACTGAAATTAGATTGAGTACTGCTTATCATCCTCAGACGGATGGCCAGACCGAGCGTACTATCCAAACGCTCGAGGACATGTTGAGGGCTTGTGTATTGGAGTTCGATGTTTCTTGGCAGGATTCAGTGGCCTTGGTAGAGTTCTCTTATAATAACAGCTACCAGGCGAGCATTCAAATGGCCCCTTTCGAAGCCCTTTATGGCAGACGGTGTAGATCACCCTTGTGTTGGGATGATTTGGACCGCAAATCGGTCGGAGGACCGGAACTGATCCGAGAAATGGAAGAAAAGATAAAGATGATAAGGCAGAAAATGAAAGCAGCCCAGGACAGACAGGCAGCTTATGCTAATAAACGGCGGAGGCCGTTGGAATTTCAGTTGGGAGATAAGGTCTTTTTGAAGATCTCGCCTTTCAGAGGCGTTGTGCGATTTGGGATGTGCGGAAAACTGTCTCCGAGGTATGTTGGACTGTATGAGATTTTGCAGCGCATTGGCACCTTAGCTTACCGACTAGCTCTGCCACCTTCTTTATCGGGTATACACGATGTGTTTCATGTATCGATGCTGCGGAAGTATGAGCCGGATCCATCTCATGTGTTACAGCCTTCCGAGGTTCAGTTGGAATCCGATGTGTCTTATGTGGAACGGCCTGTTAGAATTCTGGATCGAGCAGACCGAAGACTTCGGAACAAAGTGATACCTATGATCAAGGTTCAGTGGGATCGCAGGGGTGTCGAGGAGGCTACGTGGGAGACGGAGCGGCATATGGTGACAGCACTACCCGGAACTTTTCTCTGGTATGTAATTATGTTTAGTTTCACTTTGGGGTAAGTGCATGTGATTTCGAGGACGAAATCTTATAAGTAGGAGAGTATTGTGATATCCCCGAAATGATTAATTGCAATTTGGGCATTATTGTGTTTATATGATTAATTATGGTGGTAATTAATTATGTACTGGATTTATTTATCATGTTGAAATGCTTAGTCACATGGTAGGCGTGACCGGGAATGCATTTCGGGGTGCATGTGATGCATGTTGGATAATTGGGTGTTTTAATGACTTACTTGTGTTGGTAGTCATTTATTGGTTAAACATGCATTTATTTGAGATTGAGGAGCATTGTGATGTAATGCTTTTAAAATACCATGTTGGGGTATAATTTACATCATGTTAATTGTTGGGGTACAAGTTTAAATAAAGGATTTAACCCTTTACCCCACCACTTTATTTCACTTTACTCTTTACACTCTAAATCCCCAAATCTCTCCCCAAACCCTCACTTTTCCCCTCAAACTCGATTTTGGCACCAAAGTGGACAAGAAGTTCTTGTAAAAGCTTTGTTCTTGTACTTCTTGGTAAGATTTGAGGCCTAGGATGTTTATATATCATTCCTTGTTGTTCTTATAATGTTTGGTTTGAGTTTTGGAAAGTTTTGAAGGGTTTTGAAATGGGTTTGTTGGGGTTGGTATTATTTTGGTTGGGTGTTGGTTTATGAGTATATGAGTATGTTTATTGAAGGTTTTTAGTGATTTGGTATGGTTGATGTTTTAATATTTGAGTTTGTTTGAGTCGAGGAAGGAGAAGGATGAATAGTGCCCGAAAATCGGGTGTACAGGACTCGGCGATCGATCGGCACCTTCCACCGATCGATCGCGAGCTGCAAGGGTGAAGGTAGTAGCCTTCAGCGATCGATCGCGAGTTTGGCGCGATCGATCGGCGAGGTCGCGATCGATCGGCGCAAACTCGGCGATCGATCGCGAATTGGAAAATTTTGTCGGACGAGGCAGTGTGATCTCGCGATCGATCGGGGCTTCATGGAGATCGATCGTGAGACACCAAAATGGGTGTTTTTGATTATTTTTGTGGGATTTTTGGTATTGGACTATTATTGGGTTCTAATATTGAATTGTGTGAATATGTAGAACCATCCCAGGTGGCAACACAGCCAAGGAAGTGAAGTCCTACCACATCCTACATTTTGGAAAGGTACGTAGAAGACGTACGGGCACCCAACGGTACTATGTATCTAATATACTCATTGTTTATGCATTGTGGATGCGAGTATATGTGGAATTATGCATTGTGGATGCAAATACATGTTGAATTATGCATGATGATTGTATATGCATATGATGGTTATTGGTGCACATCCCATGAGTCGTGGTCATCCCTTGATGATTTTAATGCTTGCCGCTATTTGAATTGTTGCCGCTAAATGTGAAGCGAGGGGTGCGAGCGCCGCATGTCACATTTGAGCGTGGTTATCATATAGGGCGAGGAAAGAATATTTGCCGCTCAATGTGAAGCGAGGGGTGGGAGCGCCGCATGTCCATTGAAGCGAGGTTATTCTATGCCGCCTATATGTAAATAAGCGAGGGGCATTAAAATACATTGTGATGGACAGACTAGGGATTGGTGATTGGTATTTGGTATTGATGAGATGGTATTATGTCATGACATGTGTAGACCATTAAATAATCTATTGATTATACTCATGAGTTATGGTACAAGGACAACCAAACTGGGAGAGTTTAATGCATGGGAAAAACAGGAAGTGTTTTATTGTGATTTATGCATTTACGCCTTATATTCATATTGTGTTGAATATGAATGATATTATTGCTCATGTTTGGGGGTTGTCCTTGTAGGTACTTTTGGCATGATAAAAAGGGGCTAAAGCGGGTTGAGGTGGTGAGCTTGTGAAGAATACTTTTGGGAATTGAAGGACGGGATTGCTTTTCTATAGTGTCTACTCTAGGAGTAGCGTAAAACTATAGTTGATAACATTCATTAGATTGGGAATGTAATTAATCCATTGATAGTCCTTATTTTTTGTGGCATGTAATTCTTAAAGCTCATAGTCTCAACACGATCATTTTACTCTGATAATTTATGTTAGCTCTAATTATGCCTTTAATCCGCACTTAAGGAACTAGGGTCCTTACATATTTGTATTTAAAACATTAGGGATTGAACCGGGTTCTAAAAATATTAGGGAATAATTATATTATTATATATAATTAAATAATTATATATTATTTTAAAATAATTATGAACTATTAATAATAATTAATTATATTATTATATATAATTAAATAATTATATATAGTATTAAATACTAAAATAAAAATATTAATCATCACCACTAACACATAACACCCACTCTCTCACACACACTGACACACAAAAAATGCACATCAGCTCACTCTCTCACACATACTGACACACACACGAAATAAATACAGCATTAAAGAGAATTTGCATTCCGGGTATGCTGAATTCTACTTTATTATTTTTTTAATTTTTTCTAAATTCGCGATCCGGGTATGCGAATTTCAACTTTTTGACTTTTTTGTAAATTCGCAATCCGGGTATACGAATTACCATAGAAATGTAAAAAAATTCATTATATGGTATTTTTGTAAAAAATTTTTTTTTTATAATTAATTAATTGCCTAAGAGTTGCGAACCAATTTTTTTTTTTTTTTAAGAAGAGTTGCGACCTTCTTCTTTTTTTTATTTTTTTATTTTTAATAAGATGGATCACAACTCTTTTTTTTATTTTTATTTTTTAAAAAAAGAGTTGCGAACCCAGATCGTGTTTCTTCAAGACATGCTATTTGGATTCACGATTCACACTAGAACTTAAAGATTTTTTTAACCTTATTTTTTGATTTTTTTTATTTCTACAATATTTAATTAAGTTTGCCCAAACCATGTTCCCTATATGTGTGGCATCTAATTTCCATGATGTATTTTAATTAGTTAATTTTTTTAAATAAAAGATGATCGATTACAGAAAACTCTTGCTGAATGCATGCATGACCATTGAGCTTTGACAGAGCTCTTATTGGTCCATGACACCTGATTTCTTCTCCTTTAATTTTCATGCACGATATTTCACCATTCCTTTCATCGTAAAATTCTAACAGCCCTCCATTTCTTCTATTGCTTTCTATTTTTAGCAACATCAAATTACAACCTTGAACTCCTCGGCTGATCTTTCAACGCTTATAAATAAGACCCATTTTGCACAGATAAAGATCAATCCATCCCTCAGGGTCCTAGGGGATTCCACTTCTTTTAACCCCATTTCAGGGCTCTGAAAAATACCATTTTCAAAAGTTTTTGTTATATAACAAAAATTATTGGGTTGAAAAAAATGGGAAATTATTCGGGAAGCAAGAAGAAGAAGTTGGCCGTTGCCGGCCTTGCCTCCATTCTTTTGGTTGCGATGGTCGTTGCAGTAACTGTCACAGTCGCCAACAAGAGCGGTTACACTGCTGCTGCTCCTGTGGCTGACAATGGCGGCAGCAAAATTAGCGCCACCGCTAAGGCGGTGAAGACCATTTGCGCACCCACTGATTACAAGGAAACCTGTGTACAAAGCCTCTCCAATGCTAACTCCACCGATCCTAAGGAGTTGATCAAGGTGGTATTCGAAGTAGCAGTGAAAAATATCAGCGATGTAATAAAAAAATCATCGCTACTCAAAAAAGCGGCAGCAGATCCCATGACTAAGGCGGCGCTGGAGACCTGCGAGGAGCTGCTCGGGACCTCCATTGATGATCTGCAAAGATCTTTCGAAAAGGTCGGTGCATTCGATATCACGAAGGTGGACGAATATGTCGAGGACTTGAAGACGTGGCTTAGCGCCACCATTACATATCAGGAGACGTGCATTGATGGATTCGAGAACACCACTGGCGACACGGGGGAGAAGATGAAGAAGCTTCTGAAAACCGCAGCTGAGCTGTCGAGCAACGGGCTCGCGATGGTGACTGATTTTTCTACTCTTCTTTCGTCATTGCAGATTGAAGGGTTTAGCCGGAAGCTGCTTTCAGAAGAGGTTCCCATTGACTACGATTTCGACTTAGCATACACCTTACTAGACAAGCCATTACAGAAAAGGAGACTTCTTGGCGATGAGGAGGAATCGGAGAAAAGAAGACTGAATGACTATGGCCATGATGATTCGGACTATTATCCATGGACTGGTTATAAGGTCTCACAGCGCTCGCCCTAGTTCTGCTGAGTAGCAAGACAGCATCACTGAATAGGAGACTCCTTGAAGATTCAGCAGACGACGAGGAATCAGAGAAAAGGAGACTAAATGACTATGGCCATGATGACTCGGACTATTATCCACGCGTGGATCCTCAGAAGCAAAACGACATGCACCCTAATTTTGTGAGTAGCAAGGCACGTAGGCTACTTGCTGTCCCACGAGCAATTTTTGAGGCCTAATGTAGTGGTGGCGCAGGATGGCAGCGGGAGATTCCGCCGAATCAACGACGCCCTGGCCACCGTACCCAAGAAGAATAACAAACCTTTTGTCATCTTTGTTAAGGCTGGTCTGTATAAAGAAACTGTAATTATTCCAAGAAAGATGAACAACATTATTCTCATAGGAGAGGGACCAACAAGAACCATAATCACCGGTAACAAGAACTTCGCCGAGGGCACTCAGACATTCCACTCTGCCACAGTTGGTGAGTAATAATCTCATGCTATTTTAGAACAAAATGTTAGCACACACTTTACTCGAACTCAAATGACACAATTTGACATCCTTACAGCCGTGAATGGAGACGATTTCATAGCCAGGGATATTGGAATCGAGAACACCGCCGGCCCACAAAAACACCAAGCAGTGGCCCTCCGAGTCTCCGGCGACCGATCCATCTTCCAGAATGTCCACTTGAACGGCTTCCAGGACACCCTATACGCCCACAGCTACCGCCAGTACTACCGCAACTGCCTCATCTCCGGGACCATCGACTTTGTCTTTGGTGACGCTGTGACCGTCTTCCAACGCTGCCGATTCGTCGTCCGCAAACCAATGAACAACCAAGCATGCATGGTCACCGCCCAAGGCCGGAAAGACCGCCGTGGGGTTGGCGTAATCGTGATCCAAGACTCCGATATTGTCCCAGAACCAGCATTCACCGCTGTGAAGCCTGCTCTGAAGGCATACCTAGGACGGCCATGGAAAGAGTATTCAAGAACCATTATCATGCGTACCTATATTGATGGGTTCATTGATCCAGAGGGTTGGTCGCCATGGGCGGGAACTTATGCTCTGAATACTCTGTATTATGGAGAGTACCAGAATCGTGGAGCGGGGTCGAACATGTCGCATCGGGTTCGGTGGAAGGGTATCAAGAAGATTACTCCTCAAATTGCTCAGAGCTTCACCGCTGGAAGACTTTACCAGGGTGATCAGTGGATTACATCTTCTGGAGTTCCATATTCTACTGGATTACACTAACTATTAAATATATGCCTTATTTTTTATGAAATTATAAATTAATTATTTTAATAAAAGATTGTAGTATCTTTTCAAATAATTAATCAATGAATTACAACGTAATATCTTTAATATATAACTAAGTTAATGAAAATGGAATTTATTTAATTATATTTAAATTTTTAATGAAATTTGATTTTAAATATTAAAAATTGAATATAGTTAGTAATTTATTTATATATTTTTTATAATTGGTTCTTGATTCTTAAAATTATTGTTTAGATATATTGTTTCGATGACCATATGACGGCTAATTTAAAAAAAATAAGGAAAAAAATTAAAAATATATAAATGTTTCTAAGGTGAAACGTGAACCAAGTTCGCGATTCTTACTGTTCATATTTTTTTTTTACAAATTATTCAATTTGTTTTTAAAAAAATTGATCTTCGAAAAACTTAAGTCCATCAAAGAATCCCCTAATTGCTGTTTATGTTTCTTTAATGACCTTATGAATAATTCTCTCGGAGGCTGACTTTTCTACCATTATTTGAATTTATTGTTTTTTATTATCTTTTTTTCTACAATAATTCTAGCATGTGCTTTACATGCTTCTATGCTTTACTTTAGTTTTTGACCGTTTTGGTGGTTTGATGTGGAGGTTAAGAAAGTGAGACCGATTTCCTCGTTCTTTTGTTGGAAATTCTATGTGAATTATATTAAAACGTAACCAAAGAAATCCGAATTTTGGATTTCTGAGTGCCGCGCTCGATCGGCGTGTGTCGCCCGATCAATGGCGATAGTGCAAATGAAAAAAAAATGATTTTATACAACGAGCGATCGATCACACCTCAGTTGGCGACCGATCTTCCGAGGCAGAAAGTTGAAGGAAGAAGGCGTGATCGATCGCGTCTCTGAATGCGATCAATCGCACTCCGCACAAGGTGTAAACTTTCGTGTATGGTTGCATTTTTTCATGATGGAATACTTTCGAATGGTGTCTTTTGATGATACTAGGTCCGGCGACAACACGCGTGACTACAGTTGCTACCTAAACTGCATGTCGTTGTCGTGCCCACCGTCCCCATGACACTATAGATCTCCTCAATATCAAATAGAATCAAAGGAACTGCAAGATCAATATGATATGTCCAATGTACATGCATCAATGTATCATGTCATCTCATGTGATGCAACTCAAGATATCATGCATCAATGTCTCATGTAATCTCATATGATGCAACTCAATATATAATCTAATATCATGTAGTTCAATGTATCATATAATCACATATACTGCAATTCAACATGTCATATAATCACATAGGAATCAAATAATGACGAGTAAATCATAACCCGGGTACATCACGTCATTGTCAGACACCGTGATATGACTGATTTTCTATGTACCTCCATCGAGTCAAACAAATATCGAGAATTTCCGTACTCCTCAAATTGACCTCGGGCTACAGTCACCTGACCAAATATCATTCAAATAGACCAAGGCTACAACATCATTATTCTAAAGATCATGTTCCAAGCCTACTCTAAATTTTAGCAACATGCATCCAGTGAAAAACCCATAATTCTTTCAAAACATGATACGGTTGAATATTACGTGTATTTTTGCTATGATATGTATATATTTTCGTGTAGATTCCGGGATGATGTTACGCTTTTTTGGTATTTATTTGGTTGTTGCAGGAATCTAGGTGGAAAGTGGAAGATTGAGCTAGAAGGAAGAAAAATGATCAAACCGAGGCAAGAAATGAAGAAATTGGATTCTGGCATGACCGATCGATCGGACATGGAGCGCGATCGATCGAAGGAGACAGAGTTTTGGCCAACGAGAAAATGAAGAGCTTGATCGATCGGAAACATATGCTCGATCGATCGAGCATGGCAGAGATTTGACAAGCGAAATTGAAGAAATCTCGATCGATCGGTAGCTTAGGCTCGATCGATCTAGCGAGGCAGAGAAAGTCAGGGCCGAGAATTTAAAGATCTCGATCGATCGAGACATATGCACCGATCGATCGAGCCACATAATTTTCAGAAAATTAAAGACTTTTAGTTTGATTTTTGGAAACACTTCCATCCACTCACTCTTCTATAAATAAGGGAACTAGGGCACGAATTCAAGGACAATTATCAGAGCATAATCAGACCCTATATCATATTTTACACCACTTTTTCAGCCGCCTTTCATCTTCGAAGAACAAGACTGTTAGTTCCGGATTTTAAAGATGACAAAACATATCAGACCGGATCGAGAGAAATCAGACTGACCAGATCGATCGCTCAAAACAGATCAAGCTGATATGGTATATCGCAAATCAGATCGGATCGATGGATATCAGCCTGACCAGATCGAAGCTTCAGATCGATCTCAGCTATTATCAGATCAGAGCAGTCAAGGCTGAATAAGAATTAGTTCTTCAGTCTGAATCATTAACGGCTATTTATTGAAGCATTTAATGTTGCAATTAATGCTGAAAAAGACCAAGGACTGAAGATTACCATAAAATGTAAGAAGACAAAGAAGAGCTTACCTGACAGTCGCCGAAAGCATGAACCAGAACGACAATTACCCTAAAGAATAAGACTGCAGCTTACTCAGAGTTTAAGCATAGTCAAGAGTTGCACATTAAGGGAAATAATGTCGTTGGTACATGCAACTATAAAAGGATGCAACAGAAGAGCTCAAGAGAGAGTCTGATCAATCGAAAAACGCACAAGAAAGCTAAACAGCACAAGCTTACAAGCTCAGACATTCTCGAGCTGAAAATCTTCATAAGCACAAGTATATTGTAATATTTGATCATTTTAGGATCATTGTGTGCATAGACTAAAGTCTATCTTGTGTATTCTGTACTGAGATATAGAAGTGAGAATCAATTGTAACTGTCAGACAGAGTGTGTCTGAACAGATCGAGAGACTAGGAGTTTCAGTCTGGTAGTGAGGTAAATCCAGCTAAATCGGGTTTGTACAACAGGATTGTATAAATCAAAGTCTTCTAGTGGAATCCTTTCTTAATTGGAAGAAGGGGAGACGTAGAAGGATTACACCACCTTCGAACTTCCAGAAACATATTCTGTGTTTTATCATTCTGCACTCGTTATACTATTCAAGCCATCGAGCCGTTCTTACTAATCTAAGAACAGACCGTTCCGCACTAAAACTTTCAGTGGTCTGTTCTGCAGCAGAGTTGATTAAGAAACAGATTTCTTTCACTAATCCGAAAGAAATCACAAGGGATTAAATTTTATAGGAGTGTTCATTCACCCCCCCTCTAAACACTCCGGACCGATCCTAACAAGTGGTATCATAGCAGGTCGTCATAATCAGCACAAAGACACTTGAGCTGATGGCATCATTCAACAAAATTCCTATGTTCTCAAAAGAACTATGATGATTGGAGAATCAGAATGCAAGCTCATCTGGCAGCACATGATGACGATATGTGGTTCGTCATCACTGATGGACCAATGAAGATTCTGAAAGTCAATACAAGCAGTCTCCATTACTGGTGGTGAACCCCAAATGGTCGAGAAGGACAGATCCCTCTGGACGAATGAAGAAAGAAAGCAAACCACGACAACGTTGCCAAAGACATCTTGTTCAAGACATTGGACAAGAATATGTTCAGTAAAATCAAAATGTGCTCTACTGCCAAAGAAATTTGGGAGAAAATAGCACAGCTATGTGAAGGGAACGACCAGACCAATGAAAACAAGTTGACTGTTGCTCTTCAAAGATTTGAGAGCATAAAAATGAAGATTGGAGAAACTCTAAATGAGTTTGATGAAAGAGTTACTGGTATCATCAATGAACTGAATGGTCTGGGCAAGGAATACTCAAACAGAGAGATTGCTCTGAAAGTTATGAGAGCCCTGCCAAAAGAATGGGATGTTAAGACCATTGCAATGAGGGAGTCCAAAGATCTGAACAAAGTTGAACTTCATGATCTGTTCGCAGATCTTAAGGCATATGAGTTCGAACTGATCACCAGAGGTGAAGCAGAGCCATTCATCTCTCAACCAAACAAAGCACTGGCAGCCATTCCAGACCAGACCGCCCCCACAACAGATCGATCTATCGAACAGATAAGTAATGATGCTATGTCATTATTTATCAAGAAATTTGGTAAATTTATGTCTAAAAATAAAAGGAATTTAAACCCTCTCATCATGATAAATCAAGAAAGGACGATGCTGTTAATGATCAGGCTTGCTACAATTGTGGTAAGACCGGACATTTCATTGCAGATTGCACCAGACCGAAGAAAGAAGAACGAAAAGAGAAGCATCGTGATGACAAGAAAAAGAAGCACTACAAAGATCATAAAAGTCATCATGGGAAGTCCCAAAAGGTCCTAGTAGCAGAAGAAGGAAACAACAAGTGGGCTCAGACTGATTCAGATTCAGAAAGCTCCGAATATTCTTCCAGCGAAATCGAAGAAGATATTCAATGTCTAATGGCAGACGAAGATATGAGTCAAATAGACGAGGTATTCGATCTTGACTCAAATGAATTTACACGTGAAGAGCTCATGTCCTCACTGCAAGACATGGCTAATGATTATAGACTCTTAGCTGAATCATTTGAGAAAAATAAAGCTAAAGTCAATGATCAAATGGATGAGCACATCAAACCAAGCTGCTCTGAGCTGGGCGAGTGCAATAATCTACAGATCGAGCTGAATAAGCTAAAAATATCTTACGATCAGCTCCATGAAGAAAATAAGAGAATTAGCACACAAAATGCTAAGCTTTCTCATATCTTCAAAACATGGACAAAATCCAGAACATCATTGGAAGAATTGCAAGAGGTACAAAGAAATGTTGGTGATGTTACCGGCATAGGCTTTGATATCAAAGACTGCACCAAAGATGAATCTGAACTGTTGCTGGTAAAGAACAAAATCAAACAAATGACATTTGTTAAATCCAGCACAGTATATGAGACTGAAGCACCTACAATTCAAACGGGAGTCTCTTTCGAGAATCAAGGTTTGAGAAAAGGGATTGGATATGTTAACCAAGCCAAAGAAAAGCACCAGCAAGCTTTGCGTCTTTCAGACCAAATCTAAAGGTGCAAGATCTAAGGCAAGGAAGACAATACAATTACTATAACTCAAAACCAGTTCAACGAAGATATAGACTACCTCATAAGAATCAAAGGTTTCCATATCTCAGACATTATCATACACAACACCAAAACAGATCAGCTCACAGCACATCAGACACACACAAGACATTAAAGCTGATACATGTGTGGGTTCCCACAGGGCTAATCCGTTCTGGACCCAAGTAGGATTGGGTACCAACAATAATTATGTTTGATGACAGGTACCGAAGAATCCTTTATCAGACTGGTACTTAGACAGTGGATGTTCTCGTCACATGACTGGAAACATCGAGCTGCTGTCTGAAGTCACAGAATGTACTGGACCCAAGATCATCTTCGGGGATAACTCAAAGGGTAAGACCGTGGGCAAGGATAAGATTGTCCATGGTAATATTATTATCAATGATGTGTTATTAGTTGAAAATCTATGCTATAATCTGATTAGCATAAGTAAACTATGTGATAATGGTTATGCTGTAGAATTTCACAAACACACTTGCACTGTTAAATCGTCAGACGGTATGACCATGCTTGTAGGAATCAGAAATAGAAATACATATAAGATTAACTGGAACTTTGCTCAACCTGATAATCCTACTTGCTTCATCGCTAATAATGATAATAAACACTGGCTATGGCATAAACGCTTGAATCATCTCAACTTTAAGACTATATCTAGCCTGTGTAAACATGATTTAGTTGTCGGTCTGCCCAAGATCGACTTTGCTAAGGATAAGATCTGTGAAGCTTGCCAAATGGGCAAACAGATCAGATCATCCTTCAAAAACAAGAATGCCAAATCCTCCTCACGTTGCTTAGAACTATTACATATTGTAAGGACCCCCGTGCCCTTAACCCGTTATTAGTATATTAAGCCATATCATTAGTGCATATAATCATACTATCAGGGGAAAAACCATATGCAAGTGCAACACCATATGCTATCCAGAAAATTTCTTGCATTTAAACCACATAATATTCAAATCCCCAACCATGATTATCTATATAACATGCACCCTCATAATGCACTAACATACTCTTAGTTCATTTAGCAATTCTATATCTAATTGCGTGCAAACCATAAATGAACAGAGAAGAGCCGTAGCCCATTTATACATTCCATATACACGTAATATGTACTCACATAAGAGCACCCAATGAATGAGCGTGTATCTAATGTATAAAAACACTCTGCTGGATACCGTTACTGGTGCTTCGATCCTGGAAGCACTTCTCAAGCGCAACTCGATCTCGACTCTGGATCTGAGCGTCTGTCCATCCAGCTCTGGTACCTCAATCCTGGAAGTACTTCAATCAACAGCCCGAGCTCAACTCCAAAGCTGCTGCTACACCTGTACCACCTGCCCAACAGAGACAGCCCCCACACGGGGTGAGCATAACAATATCCCAATCCAATAACCACAACAATACAATTCATAATTTACATAAATGTAAATGCTATGAAATACAAAATATACTCCCTGGATGGTATCATCCTCATCCGGGGTTTCCTGTACTGTCCCTGTTCTCAAAACACTGAAACCATCAAATTCCCAAATGCCAGTTAATCATTACATTGATTAACGAATTCATTAGCTATATACCGGTACCCAAAATCAATACTATCAAATCATTAAACAATGATTACAATTTCCCCATATATCTCACTTATGGTTCCATAGTTCTATTTCATAGCTCGCTCTACAATAGCGGCGTTCCATTTCCACGCATGCTCAACAGCAGCGGCATCATAATCGATGTTCGCTCACAGGCGACAACATCCCAATCATTGCTCGCTCAAAAGCGGCACCATGCAATTATCAATGCATATATAGACATTTGAAGCAAGTACCATAAATCATGCATTTCAATCTCCGTTTATTGCTAATACCATGTGTCATGCATTTCCACACACATTCATTGCAATACAGTGTACCAAGCACTCAACAATTGCAATTATATTAAAGGGCTATGCTCGTACGTCATACGTACCTTATAATTCCGTAGCTCGAGTCCAAACTTTGCTTGAGTTCCTTACCTCGAGAGATATGTGCTAAAACACATAAACAACTCACAATCAAGTATAAGCATGCAACCACGTGTCCAAGCACGTTCAAGATTCCCAATCATATCGTCAATACATGACGATTACCAAAATTAAAAGCCCCCCAGGCTAAGAATGCATAATACCCAAAATTACCATTAACCAGTTTAAAAGATAACCAAGAATTCATCCAAGAATTCCATTTAATTTACTTGGCTCCAACCAACCATTTTAAAAGTCTAGCATTCCCATTGGAATGAGAACATTGCCCCGGAAGCCGACCATTTAAGTCGTAAATCCAAAATACCACGAAAAACCAAGAAAAACCACAAATCACATGCTGGCGATCGATCGCTATACCGGGCGATCGATCGCTAGCCCCTTGGCGATCGATCGCTCGATATAGCGATCGATCGCCAGACCTTACTGGCGCGAGGCGATCGATCGCTCCAAAAGTGGAGATCGATCGCCACAATGCTGAAAAGCGTACTGCCTGCATGCGATCGGTCGCCTGCTACGGGCGATCGATCGCCATGCCCTGAAACTCGAACCCACCATTTTTAAAAGCTTGAAACCTCCCCAATACATACCCCAACTCCTCCCAACTTAAAACCACAACAAAACAACATCCAAGGGCCTCCAAGAAGGGTGATAGACTTGAATTAAAACAAACCCAAAAGATTTCAAGATTTTCATCAAAATCACCCAACCCAAACCAACCTCAAAACTCAACCAAAATCAACAAAACTACTATCAAATCAAAGCTACAAGAGAGGAGGAAGAGATTACCAGCTTTTCTTCAAGAGATCCGGCCCCTAAATCGTGTTCCCAACGATTTTGTTGAAGGGGAAAGAGGGGAAGGGTTTTTGGGTGAGAGGGGCGAGAGAGAGAGGGAGAGGAGAGGAATGGATGGATTCCAAATGACGGAATCCCGAGTCCAACTGGTATATATAGCAAAAATGCCCAGAATACCAATACCTCCACAAATACATCATGATTCATTAAAAATCATCTGTTTTCAAAAACTCTCTCTCCAACATCAAATCCCCAGACTGGCCCCAACATAAGACACCCCGGACACCAAGTCCCACTAAAAACCCAACTCATAGGTTTATCACCAAAATGAAAATACAAATCTCATCCTTTGGATCCAACGATCCCAAATGCCCGTTTTAACAACCTCGGGAGATGCCAAAACCGCAATTAATTCCTAATTGCCACAATTAAAAAATCCATCAAGGATTAATACCACACCGGGATTAACACCATAATCCCCGGACATCACACATATGGACTTGTTTGGTCCTATACCAATAACAAGTTTAAGGGGAATGTGGTATACTCTTGTTGTTATTATGATTACTCACGTTTTACTTGGACTATATTTTTGAGCAGTAAAGATCAGACCGGTCCGAAATTGATCAAGCTGCTGAAACGCACTCAGAATGAGAAATCATCAAGCATAGACAGGATTCGAGTGACAAAGGCACTGAGTTTTCAAAGCAAATTTCGATCCGAGCACTCCAACTGCCAAAGATGATGGTGCTGTTATTGCCCAACTGGAAATGGATATTCATGCTCTTCACTTAGCTGTCCGATTTCGACGACAGAAGCTCAGCATATCCACTCCAGTACCCAGCCCGGATCATCCATCTGGGAGCAAGACTCTGGCAGAACCTTTCATAGAGACAATTCCCTCTGAGTAGCGGCTCAGACAGTAGAACAGACAGCGGAGGAGCCAATGACTAATGCTCCGTCTGCTGCCGAAGATGAAGCCTTGAATGTTTTGTTGGACTCCCCAACAACGTCTATTCCTCTGGGATCATCAGTCTCCCATGTTCAACTCAGTCCAACCGCCCGCACTTACAATAGTTGTCTCACCATAGTTCGTCGATCCGGATCTGGTGGTGTCCACCGTTGTTGCAGCTCTACGAGTTGAGGAACCTTCAAGACCCAGCACTCCTCCAGTCCAATATGCTGAAGATATGGCGTTCTTAGAAGATTTTTCTTTGGACTTGGTCACCTTGATCCAATCTGAAACACGCCAAGCTGCTTTATCTTCACTTATACTAGTTGCCGCAGAAGCTGATCACTCCTTGTCATCATCTGATCACTCTCCAAGCCGGTTATCTGATGTAGCTCCATCCCTGGCAAGGTCCCTTCAGCACCTCTCTGATAACTGTCTATCTCTCTCTCAACGAGTCATAGAGGTTCATCAAAGTCAGAGGACTACGTCTTTGGACTTTGATTCATTTAAAGAGAAGATGACAACCAGTATTAACAGCATTCAGCGAGGACTGAATGATCTGTTCTCTCAGCAAACTACTTATAAAAACAGCCTGAGAAAAGAGCAGATCGAGCTGACCACTGAAGTTAGAGCATCCGTAGCCAATTCCCTTCGTGCTCAAGACATTCGTCTTGACGCTATCAGCGCTCAGCTAGCACAGGTTGTCGATTTCTTCAAGAGATTGCTGCTGACAAAAATGGGGAAAAGAGTAAAGACTTCAAGCCGCATCAGTCTCAGTCTTCAAGAAAGTAGCAGTTTCTTTGTTTAAGTCAGACTGGTCTGTATATAAGATTTTTGTGATCAATAAAAATCTAAGTTCTTAGTTAAGTCCTTGTTCATTTATTTTGAACTAAAACGGCTTAATCAATCCGAACTATAACTTAAATATGTTCATTTATTTTGAACAAGAAGAAGTAATTGATCCGCAAGTATACGCTTCAGAGTTCTTTAAAGACTGGATAAAAAGATTTAGAAGCTTGGTTTTGTCATCATCAAAAAAGGGAGAATTTGTTAGTTCCGGATTTTAAAGATGACAAAACATATCAGACCGGATCGAGAGAAATCAGACTGACCAGATCGATCGCTCAAAACAGATCAAGCTGATATGGTATATCGCAAATCAGATCGGATCGATGGATATCAGCCTGACCAGATCGAAGCTTCAGATCGATCTCAGCTATTATCAGATCAGAGCAGTCAAGGCTGGAATAAGAATTAGTTCTTCAGTCCGAATCATTAACGGCTATTTATTGAAGCATTTAATGTTGCAATTAATGCTGAAAAAGACCAAGGACTGAAGATTACCATAAAATGGAAGAAGACAAAGAAGAGCTTACCTGACATTCGCCGAAAGCATGAACCAGAACGACAATTACCCTAAAGAATAAGACTGCAGCTTACTCAGAGTTTAAGCATAGTCAAGAGTTGCACATTAAGGAAAATAATGTCGTTGGTACATGCAACTATAAAAGGATGCAACAGAAGAGCTCAAGAGAGAGTCTGATCAATCGAAAAACGCACAAGAAAGCTAAACAGCACAAGCTTACAAGCTCAGACATTCTCGAGCTGCAAATCTTCATAAGCACAAGTATATTGTAATATTTGATCATTTTAGGATCATTGTGTGCATAGACTAAAGTCTATCTTGTGTATTCTGTACTGAGATATAGAAGTGAGAATCAATTGTAACTGTCAGACATAGTGTGTCTGAACAGATCGAGAGACTAGGAGTTTCAGTCTGGTAGTGAGGTAAATCCAGTTGAATCGGGTTTGTACAACAGGATTGTATAAATCAAAGTCTTCTAGTGGAATCCTTTCTTAATTGGAAGAAGGGGAGACGTAGAAGGATTACACCACCTTCGAACTTCCAGAAACATATTCTGTGTTTTATCATTCTGCACTCGTTATACTATTCAAGCCATCGAGCCGTTCTTACTAATCTAAGAACAGACCGTTCCGCACTAAAACTTTCAGTGGTCTGTTCTGCAGCAGAGTTGATTAAGAAACAGATTTCTTTCACTAATCCGAAAGAAATCACAAGGGATTAAATTTTATAGGAGTATTCATTCATCCCCCCCTCTAAACACTCCGGACCGATCCTAACAAGTGGTATCATAGCAGGTCGTCATAATCAGCACAAAGACACTTGAGCTGATGGCATCATTCAACAAAATTCCTATGTTCTCAAAAGAACTATGATGATTGGAGAATCAGAATGCAAGCTCATCTGGCAGCACAGGATGACGATATGTGGTTCGTCATCACTGATGGACCAATGAAGATTCTGAAAGTCAATACAACAGTCTCCATTACTGGTGGTGAACCCCAAATGGTCGAGAAGGACAGATCCCTCTGGACGAATGAAGAAAGAAAGCAAACCTCGACAACGTTGCCAAAGACATCTTGTTCAAGACATTGGACAAGAATATGTTCAGTAAAATCAAAATGTGCTCTACTGCCAAAGAAATTTGGGAGAAAATAGCACAGCTATGTGAAGGGAACGACCAGACCAATGAAAACAAGTTGACTGTTGCTCTTCAAAGATTTGAGAGCATAAAAATGAAGATTGGAGAAACTCTAAATGAGTTTGATGAAAGAGTTACTGGTATCATCAATGAACTGAATGGTCTGGGCAAGGAATACTCAAACAGAGAGATTGCTCTGAAAGTTATGAGAGCCCTGCCAAAAGAATGGGATGTTAAGACCATTGCAATGAGGGAGTCCAAAGATCTGAACAAAGTTGAACTTCATGATCTGTTCGCAGATCTTAAGGCATATGAGTTCGAACTGATCACCAGAGGTGAAGCAGAGCCATTCATCTCTCAACCAAACAAAGCACTGGCAGCCATTCCAGACCAGACCGCCCCCACAACAGATCGATCTATCGAACAGATAAGTAATGATGCTATGTCATTATTTATCAAGAAATTTGGTAAATTTATGTCTAAAAATAAAAGGAATTTTAAACCCTCTCATAATTATAAATCAAGAAAGGACGATGCTGTTAATGATCAGGCTTGCTACAATTGTGGTAAGACCGGACATTTCATTGCAGATTGCACCAGACCGAAGAAAGAAGAACGAAAAGAGAAGCATCGTGATGACAAGAAAAAGAAGCACTACAAAGATCATAAAAGTCATCATGGGAAGTCCCAAAAGGTCCTAGTAGCAGAAGAAGGAAACAACAAGTGGGCTCAGACTGATTCAGATTCAGAAAGCTCCGAATATTCTTCCAGCGAAAGCGAAGAAGATATTCAATGTCTAATGGCAGACGAAGATATGAGTCAAACAGACGAGGTATTCGATCTTGACTCAAATGAATTTACACGTGAAGAGCTCATGTCCTCACTGCAAGACATGGCTAATGATTATAGACTCTTAGCTGAATCATTTGAGAAAAATAAAGCTAAAGCCAATGATCAAATGGATGAGCACATCAAACCAAGCTGCTCTGAGCTGGGCGAGTGCAATAATCTACAGATCGAGCTGAATAAGCTAAAAATATCTTACGATCAGCTCCATGAAGAAAATAAGAGAATTAGCACACAAAATGCTAAGCTTTCTCATATCTTCAAAACATGAACAAAATCCAGAACATCATTGGAAGAATTGCAAGAGGTACAAAGAAATGTTGGTGATGTTACCGGCATAGGCTTTGATATCAAAGACTGCTACCAAAGATGAATCTGAACTGTTGCTGGTAAAGAACAAAATCAAACAAATGACATTTGTTAAATCCAGCACAGTATATGAGACTGAAGCACCTACAATTCAAACGGGAGTCTCTTTCGAGAATCAAGGTTTGAGAAAAGGGATTGGATATGTTAACCAAGCCCAAGAAAAGCACCAGCAAGCTTTGCGTCTTTCAGACCAAATCTAAAGGTGCAAGATCTAAGGCAAGGAAGACAATACAATTACTATAACTCAAAACCAGTTCAACGAAGATATAGACTACCTCATAAGAATCAAAGGTTTCCATATCGCACACATTATCACACACAACACCAAAACAGATCAGCTCACAGCACATCAGACACACACAAGCCATTAAAGCTGATACATGTCTGGGTTCCCAAAGGGCTAATCCGTTCTGGACCCAAGTAGGATTGGGTACCAACAATAATTATGTTTGATGACATGTACCGAAGAATCCTTTATCAGACTGGTACTTAGACAGTGGATGTTCTCGTCACATGACTGGAAACATCGAGCTGTTGTCTGAAGTCACAGAATGTACTGGACCCAAGATCATCTTCGGGGATAACTCAAAGGGTAAGACCGTGGGCAAGGATAAGATTGTCCATGGTAATATTATTATCAATGATGTGTTATTAGTTGAAAATCTATGCTATAATCTGATTAGCATAAGTCAACTATGTGATAATGGTTATGCTGTAGAATTTCACAAACACACTTGCACTGTTAAATCGTCAGACGGTATGACCATGCTTGTAGGAATCAGAAATGGAAATACATATAAGATTAACTGGAACTTTGCTCAACCTGATAATCCTACTTGCTTCATCGCTAATAATGATAATAAACACTGGCTATGGCATAAACGCTTGAATCATCTCAACTTTAAGACTATATCTAGCCTGTGTAAACATGATTTAGTTGTCGGTCTGCCCAAGATCGACTTTGCTAAGGATAAGATCTGTGAAGCTTGCCAAATGGGCAAACAGATCAGATCATCCTTCAAAAACAAGAATGCCAAATCCTCCTCACGTTGCTTAGAACTATTACATATTGTAAGGACCCCCGTGCCCTTAACCCGTTATTAGTATATTAAGCCATATCATTAGTGCATATAATCATACTATCAGGGGAAAAACCATATGCAAGTGCAACACCATATGCTATCCAGAAAATTTCTTGCATTTAAACCACATAATATTCAAATTCCCCAACCATGATTATCTATATAACATGCACCCTCATAATGCACTAACATACTCTTAGTTCATTTAG
The DNA here is from genome assembly GCA_907163345.1 of Haberlea rhodopensis. NCBI lineage: Eukaryota > Viridiplantae > Streptophyta > Magnoliopsida > Lamiales > Gesneriaceae > Haberlea > Haberlea rhodopensis. The sequence continues at coordinate 64,052 of CAJQUN010000752.1, read as the reverse complement.
CAATTCTATATCTAATTGCGTGCAAACCATAAATGAACAGAGAAGAGCCGTAGCCCGTTTATACATTCCATATACACGTAATATGTACTCACATAAGAGCACCCAATGAATGAGCGTGTATCTAATGTATAAAAACACTCTGCTGGATACCGTTACTGGTGCTTCGATCCTGGAAGCACTTCTCAAGCGCAACTCGATCTCGACTCTGGATCTGAGCGCCTGTCCATCCAGCTCTGGTACCTCAATCCTGGAAGTACTTCAATCAACAGCCCGAGCTCAACTCCAAAGCTGCTGCTACACCTGTACCACCTGCCCCAACAGAGACAGCCCCCACACGGGGTGAGCATAACAATATCCCAATCCAATAACCACAACAATACAATTCATAATTTACATAAATGTAAATGCTATGAAATACAAAATATACTCCCTGGATGGTATCATCCTCATCCGGGGTTTCCTGTACTGTCCCTGTTCTCAAAACACTGAAACCATCAAATTCCCAAATGCCAGTTAATCATTACATTGATTAACGAATTCATTAGCTATATACCGGTACCCAAATCAATACTATCAAATCATTAAACAATGATTACAATTTCCCCATATATCTCACTTATGGTTCCATAGTTCTATTTCATAGCTCGCTCTACAATAGCGGCGTTCCATTTCCACGCATGCTCAACAGCAGCGGCGTCATAATCGATGTTCGCTCACAGGCGACAACATCCCAATCATTGCTCGCTCAAAAGCGGCACCATGCAATTATCAATGCATATATAGACATTTGAAGCAAGTACCATAAATCATGCATTTCAATCTCCGTTTATTGCTAATACCATGTGTCATGTATTTCCACACACATTCATTGCAATACAGTGTACCAAGCACTCAACAATTGCAATTATATTAAAGGGCTATGCTCGTACGTCATACGTACCTTATAATTCCGTAGCTCGAGTCCAAACTTTGCTTGAGTTCCTTACCTCGAGAGATATGTGCTAAAACACATAAACAACTCACAATCAAGTATAAGCATGCAACCACGTGTCCAAGCACGTTCAAGATTCCCAATCATATCGTCAATCCATGACGATTACCAAAATTAAAAGCCCCCCGGCTAAGAATGCATAATACCCAAAATATACCATTAACCAGTTTAAAAGATAACCAAGAATTCATCCAAGAATTCCATTTAATTTACTTGGCTCCAACCAACCCTTTTAAAAGTCTAGCATTCCCATTGGAATGAGAACATTGCCCCGGAAGCCTGACCATTTAAGTCGTAAATCCAAAATACCACGAAAAACCAAGAAAAACCACAAATCACATGCTGGCGATCGATCGCTATACCGGGCGATCGATCACTAGCCCCTTGGCGATCGATCGCTCGATATAGCGATCGATCGCCAGACCTTACTGGCGCGAGGCGATCGATCGCTCCAAAAGTGGAGATCGATCGCCACAATGCTGAAAAGCGTACTGCCTGCATGCGATCGGTCGCCTGCTACGGGCGATCGATCGCCATGCCCTGAAACTCGAAACCCACCATTTTTAAAAGCTTGAAACCTCCCCAATACATACCCCAACTCCTCCCAACTTAAAACCACAACAAAACAACATCCAAGGGCCTCCAAGAAGGGTGATAGACTTGAATTAAAACAAACCCAAAAGATTTCAAGATTTTCATCAAAATCACCCAACCCCAAACCAACCTCAAAACTCAACCAAAATCAACAAAACTACTATCAAATCAAAGCTACAAGAGAGGAGGAAGAGATTACCAGCTTTTCTTCAAGAGATCCGGCCCCTAAATCGTGTTCCCAACGATTTTGTTGAAGGGGAAAGAGGGGAAGGGTTTTTGGGTGAGAGGGGCGAGAGAGAGAGGGAGAGGAGAGGAATGGAATGGATTCCAAATGACGGAATCCCGAGTCCAACTGGTATATATAGCAAAAATGCCCCAGAATACCAATACCTCCACAAATACATCATGATTCATTAAAAATCATCTGTTTTCAAAAACTCTCTCTCCAACATCAAATCCCCATACTGGCCCCAACATAAGGCACCCCGGACACCTAAGTCCCACTAAAAACCCAACTCATAGGTTTATCACCAAAATGAAAATACAATCTCATCCTTTGGATCCAACGATCCCAAATGCCCGTTTTAACAACCTCGGGAGATGCCAAACCGCAATTAATTCCTAATTGCCACAATTAAAAAATCCATCAAGGATTAATACCACACCGGGATTAACACCATAATCCCCGGACATCACACATATGGACTTGTTTGGTCCTATACCAATAACAAGTTTAGGGGGAATGTGGTATACTCTTGTTGTTATTGATGATTACTCACGTTTTACTTGGACTATATTTTTGAGCAGTAAAGATCAGACCGGTCCGAAATTGATCAAGCTGCTGAAACGCACTCAGAATGAGAAATCATCAAGCACAGACAGGATTCGAGTGACAAAGGCACTGAGTTTTCAAATCAGAATCTTGAATCCTTTCTAGAAGATCAAGGAATTAAGCATGAATTTTCAGCCGCCCGAACTCCCCAACAAAATGGAGTTGCAGAACGAAGGAACAGAACGCTTAAAGAGGCAGCAATGACAATGCTTGCTGATTCTGGCATTTCGCAAAAGTTCTGGGCAGAAGCTGTAAATACTGCGTGCTACACTCAAAATCGGTCTATGATTAACAAGAAGTTGAATCTTACTCCATATGAAATATAGACTGGTAACAGACCGTCTATCTCTCACCTTCATGTATTTGGTTGCAAATGCTTCGTTCACAATAATGGTAAGAATCATCTTACAGCATTTGAAGCTAAATCAGATAATGGGATATTCTTAGGATATTCATCTAATAGCAAAGCTTTTCGCGTTTTCAATAATCGCACTCTAACTGTAGAAGAATCTGTTCTTGTAGTTTTTGATGAATCTTTATGTATTGAGGGTAGCAAGGAATCAATTCAAAATCAGATGGAAAATATCCATCTCGAAGCTAACAGTGATGATGAGATTGTAGATAACAGGTCAAGAGACAATCCACCGGAACCTGAAGTACCAGACAGATCGGATCATGGCAATGAAGCTCCTTCAGATCGAGCCGATCCGGATGGTCCTAACTCTAATGTTAAAGCAGATGCTGATAGTACTGCCGCTACTACTCATCCGTCTGGACCAGACAATCCAGAATCGAGTTATCGATGGACAAAGAGGCATCCACCTGATCTAGTAATTGGAAGTCCTTCTGCACCGATTAGAACTAGAGGACAGATGATGGATGAATTCACTCATGCTGCTTTCATATCAAATCTGGAACCTAAAAAGATTGATGAAGCTTTGACTGATTTCAACTGGATTAAAGCCATGCAAGAAGAGCTTAATCAATTTGAACAAACTCAAGTTTGGAGTCTAACCCCCAGGCCAACCGATCTGCCTGTTATTGGAACCAGATGGGTGTTCAAAAACAAGCAAGACGCAGATGGAGTTGTGGTTAGAAACAAAGCCAGACTGGTGGCCCAAGGATTCCGACAAGAAGAAGGAATTGACTTCGATGAATCTTTTGCACCAGTCGCCAGACTTGAAGCAATCCGAATATTTCTTGCATATGCTGCTTTTAAAGACTTCAAGGTATATCAAATGGACGTTAAGAGTGCCTTTCTTAATGGTAAGCTTCAGGAGGAAGTCTACATTGAGCAACCTCCTGGATTTCAGAACCACTCATTTCCAAATCATGTATATCTACTGAATAAAGCAGTATATGGTCTGAAACAAGCCCCAAGAGCCTGGTATGACACTCTATCTCAATTTCTGCTAAACCATGATTTTCAGATCGGCTCAGTAGATAAAACTCTATTTAAATTTATTAAGGGGGAACATACTTTGTTAGTTCAAATTTATGTTGATGATATCATTTTTGGGTCAACTAACCCCAAATTATGCGAGAAATTCTCTAAGTTAATGCAGGGACAGTTTGAGATGAGTATGATGGGAGAACTTTCATTCTTTCTGGGTCTCCAAGTCAAACAGCTCAGCAATGACATTTTCATAATCAAACCAAGTATACCAAAGAGCTTCTCAAGAGATTCGGAATGGAAACGTGTTCAACTGCATCAACTCCAATGAGTCCTTCAATCAAGTTAGATAAAGACGAAGGGGGAACAGTAGTTGAAGTATCTATGTATCGAGGACTGATCGGATCGCTCTTGTACCTTACAGCGAGCCGACCTGATATTATGTTCTCAGTCTGTATGTGCGCTAGATTTCAGTCAGAACCAAAGCAATCACACTTTATTGCTGCTAAGCGTATTCTGAAATACTTAAAAGGATCTCAGAACGTTGGTCTTTGGTATTCCAAAGATTCAAATTTCAGCTTAATCGGATATTCAGACGCAGACTATGCTGGCTGTAAGATTGATCGCAAAAGCACCAGTGGAACATGTCAATTTTTAGGTGAAAGATTGATCTCTTGGTTTAGCAAGAAGCAAACATATATTGCCATTTCTACAGCTGAAGCAGAATATCTTGCCCTGGAAGCTGTTGCGCTCAAATGCTCTGGATTCAACACCAGCTCAAAGACTATGGCATTCAAGCTGTTGAATCTCCGATATTTTGTGACAACACCAGTGCAATTGCTATAACGTATAATCCAGTCTTGCACTCTCGAACCAAGCAGATTGATATCAGACATCATTTTATTCGAGATCATGTTGGCAAAAAGGAAATTCAGATCGAGCATATTTCAACAGAACAGCAAGCAGCAGATATCTTCACCAAACCACTTCCTGTGGCTAAGTTTAATTATTTTCGTCAAATCTTGGTTTAATAGACTTATCATGATGTTTTAGAAGTATCTTTCTTTTCGTCTTTAAAGATTGTATGCTGGCACAGATCGATAATACAATGATCAGAAAGACACAGACCGGTCCGAACTTTCAGACCGATCTATGTCAAATCTGATGTTATCCCATGATCTGTCTGGTCAACAAATCTTTAAACAAAATAATTATTTAAAACAGCCCGGACTGATTGCAATTTTAACCGCCTTATCTCTCTTTCATCCTGACTGTTTATTTTGAATTATTTAATTATCAGTCTTCGAGATAAAGACACGTGTCTTCTCTCTCTTATTTAGTGGGCTGAACATTTCATTTTCATTCACTTTTTACGAATTACCGTTGTCTGCTTTCTAACTCTCTAATATTTTTCAAACTCTTCGTATTTTTCCATTACACTCAAATGGCTACTATTACTCACAATTCTCTTTCTGTTGAGTTCCATGATATCTACAGGGCTGAAGATCCAGAAATGGTCTCTATACCAAGTCCTTAGAATCTTCTGGTTTAAGGAATTTTCTGGAATGTGGAACGGTGGTTTACGAGTCGGAGATTCGAGAACTGTTCGCCAATGCTGTATCTCAGAAGACGTTCATCTCCACCACCATAAAGGGCAAATCATTTGACATTTCTCCGTCGGCGCTGGCAAAGACCTTTGGTCTTCCCAACACCGGACTGACTGATTTTGGCCATATTCCTCAGGCCACTCTCACAGATCTTTAGGGGAAGGTATCCATCTTTGGCCACCGTCTGCAGCCGTCATTCAAGAAGAAGGAAATGTTCTTTCATTTCCAGGTGTTATGCGAGATTGTTGGCAAGCCATTATTGGGCAAAGCCGGAAGCTATGATGCTGTTACTGCTGAGAAGTTCCGGGCCATGGCTGCTATTACTCAGCGCAGAAGATGAACTGGTCAGCAATCTTATTTGGCGTTTTGCTTGAGATAGTCATTGCCTCCAAACAGGCTGTCTGTTTTGCTGTTCCTTTAAGCAAACTACTGGAGACGCTGGACATAGAGCTTGGGAAGCCGTCTGCTCTAAGTCCGTTTAAAATTCTCAACTCCAAGGGTTTGGCACTACTGAAGTCCAAAAGTGCTCCACCCACTCCTACCGATCTGGTGGCTGTCAAGATTGAGAAAGGAACAGAACAGACTGCTGCTCGAAGACCTCGAGTCAAGCGCAAATTGACCATTCAGACTGACTGCGAGGAAACTCAGTCTGTTCCTTCATCACCAGCCAAGCCCCTTCCTAAAAAGCCAAGAACCCAACTCACCAAGCCAATCAAAACCTTACCTCTCAAAACCCTACCTATATTGCCTTCCACAAAAGCCGACCCTACACCCCAAACTACAACCCAACCTTCAACAGCTACAACCACTGTACCCAAAGTAACCATCAAAGTCCCCTCTGCCATTCCTGTGGCCAAAGGGATTGTTATAACTGAATTGGGAGACTACACCCAATCAGGGATCAAGTCTCCATCTTCCACCGGCAAGGCCAATGCCATTCTCACTGAACCACTCTCCTCCAAACCCAAATCTGCCGCGCAAACAGCCATCGACATTGCTATGGAGGATGTTGAAGAAAAGGTCAAGGCGCTCATTGTGGTATTTGATGAATATGTCGAGTACAGAACGATCAACCACATTAATATGTTCTTCGGCAAGCTGAGAAGACTACAGAAAATGGAAGAAGAAGTCCTTAAGGGGACAGAGACAGACGATGTAAGAATTGTTGTACAGCGCAAAGATCTGTTTCAGGCCAATCAAAGATTCAGACTGGCAACTTTGCTCTTGGCCGCTAAGAAAGCAAATTTCGATCCGAGCACTCCAACTGCCAAAGATGATGGTGCTGTTATTGCCCAACTGGAAATGGATATTCATGCTCTTCACTTAGCTGTCCGATTTCAACGACAGAAGCTCAGCATATCCACTCCAGTACCCAGCCCGGATCATCCATCTGGGAGCAAGACTCTGGCAGAACCTTTCATAGAGACAATTCCCTCTGGAGTAGCGGCTCAGACAGTAGAACAGACAGCGGAGGAGCCAATGATTAATGCTCCGTCTGCTGCAGAAGATGAATCCTTGAATGTTTTGTTGGACTCCCCAACAACGTCTATTCCTCTGGGATCATCAGTCTCCCATGTTCAACTCAGTCCAACCGCCGCACTTACAATAGTTGTCTCACCATAGTTCGTCGATCCGGATCTGGTGGTGTCCACCGTTGTTGCAGCTCTACGAGTTGAGGAACCTTCAAGACCCAGCACTCCTCCAGTCCAATATGCTGAAGATATGGCGTTCTTAGAAGATTTTTCTTTGGACTTGGTCACCTTGATCCAATCTGAAACACGCCAAGCTGCTTTATCTTCACTTATACTAGTTGCCGCAGAAGCTGATCACTCCTTGTCATCATCTGATCACTCTCCAAGCCGGTTATCTGATGTAGCTCCATCCCTGGCAAGGTCCCTTCAGCACCTCTCTGATAACTGTCTATCTCTCTCTCAACGAGTCATAGAGGTTCATCAAAGTCAGAGGACTACGTCTTTGGACTTTGATTCATTTAAAGAGAAGATGACAACCAGTATTAACAGCATTCAGCGAGGACTGAATGATCTGTTCTCTCAGCAAACTACTTATAAAAACAGCCTGAGAAAAGAGCAGATCGAGCTGGCCACTGAAGTTAGAGCATCCGTAGCCAATTCCCTTCGTGCTCAAGACACCCGTCTTGACGCTATCAGCGCTCAGTTAGCACAGGTTGTCGATTTCTTCAAGAGATTGCTGCTGACGAAAATGGGGAAAAGAGTAAAGACGTCAAGCCGCATCAGTCTCAGTCTTCAAGAAAGTAGCAGTTTCTTTGTTTAAGTCAGACTGGTCTGTATATAAGATTTTTGTGATCAATAAAAATCTAAGTTCTTAGTTAAGTCCTTGTTCATTTATTTTGAACTAAAACGGCTTAATCAATCCGAACTATAACTTAAATATGTTCATTTATTTTGAACAAGAAGAAGTAATTGATCCGCAAGTATACGCTTCAGAGTTCTTTAAAGACTGGATAAAAAGATTTAGAAGCTAGGTTTTGTCATCATCAAAAAAGGGGGAATTTGTTAGTTCCGGATTTTAAAGATGGCAAAACATATCAGACCGGATCGAGAGAAATCAGACTGACCAGATCGATCGCTCAAAACAGATCAAGCTGATATGGTATATCGCAAATCAGATCCGATCAATGGATATCAGCCTGACCAAATCGAAGCTTCAGATCGATCTCAGCTATTATCAGATCAGAGCAGTCAAGGCTGAATAAGAATTAGTTCTTCAGTCCGAATCATTAACGGCTATTTATTGAAGCATTTAATGTTGCAATTAATGCTGAAAAAGACCAAGGACTGAAGATTACCATAAAAGGTAAGAAGACAAAGAAGAGCTTACCTGACAGTCGCCGAAAGCATGAACCAGAACGACAATTACCCTAAAGAAGAAGACTGCATCTTACTCAGAGTTTAAGCAGAGTCAAGAGTTGCACATTAAGGGAAATAATGTCGTTGGTACATGCAACTATAAAAGGATGCAACAGAAGAGCTCAAGAGAGACTCTGATCAATCGAAAAACGCACAAGAAAGCTAAACAGCACAAGCTTACAAGCTCAGACATTCTCGAGCTGAAAATCTTCATAAGCACAAGTATATTGAAATATTTGATCATTTTAGGATCATCGTGTGCATAGACTAAAGTCTATCTTGTGTATTCTGTACTGAGATATAGAAGTGAGAATCAATTGTAACTGTCAGATAGAGTGTGTCTGAACAGATCGAGAGACTAGGAGTTTCAGTGTGGTAGTGAGATAAATCCAGCTGAATCGGGTTTGTACAACAGGATTTTATAAATTAAAGTCTTCTAGTGGAATCCTTCCTTAATTGGAAGAAGGGGGAGACGTAGAAGGATTACACCACCTTCGAACTTCCAGAAACATATTCTGTGTTTTATCATTCTGCACTCGTTATACTATTCAAGCCATCGAGCCGTTCTTACTAATCTAAGAACAGACCGTTCCGCACTAAAACTTTCAGTGGTCTGTTCTGCAGCAGAGTTGATTAAGAAACAGATTTCTTTCACTAATCCGAAAAAAATCACAAGGGATTAAATTTTATAGGAGTGTTCATTCACCCCCCCTCTAAACACTCCGGACCGATCCTAACAAAGACAAATTTAGAGAAATCCTTTGAAGTGCAAGGAAGGAAGCAAGAGAATAAGTAACGTTCAACGCACGGATTCGGCTCCTACGTTTATCGTACTTCTAAACTTTAGTTATTTTGATTTTCAAATTTATTTGATATTTATGAGGTTGAGAAACGAATATACATCTTATTAGTTTGATTTGAATATAAATTAGTTTATTTTATCAAGGTTAAGTAAGATTGTGATTGAGTTATTGATTTGAATGTGTTGGATTGAATTAATTCTTTTGTGTTGTATGTTAAAGATTTAGATCGAGAGATTAAATCACATACGTGATCACTTTGAATTGAAAGATTTAAAGTTAACGGTTTTCATTGAGATTTATTCAATATTAAATTGGTTTAAGTGAATGAGAGTTACTTGCGTCAATTTAATATTAGTTTCAATATATCTTGAGAAAGTATATTAATTATATTAGGAAATCCGTCACCTTAAGAATTGATTGATTAGTAATTGTTTTTACAAACAAATCATTGACGATAACACAATTGAACCAACATCTTGATAAATTTCTTTAGCTGAATTCCTTCGCATCTTCAAAGGGGTTGTTTTATTTTTGAGTTTTTAAGTTTTTAGTTTAATTAGATAATTAATCATCTTTTTCGTAGGCTAAATATAATTTCGCTAATTTTATTTGGTACTTATATGTTAGTCCCTGTGGGTACAACATCCTTTCTTTTATATCACTATACTCAAAACTTGACACCGTGCACTTGCGGTCTAAAATCGCTACACTGGAATTTTATGTTTCAAATAAAAGCGATCAAGTTTTTGGCGTCGTTGCCGGGGACTAACTTTAGTAATATCATACTAGGTTCTTTGACTGTAATTTAACCATTTTTGTTTATTTATTTCGAAAAAATATAAAAATATTTATATATATTTATTTTGTTTTTGTTTTGTTTGTCTTGTGAGGTACTTGGAGATGCTACATCAACAAGCCTTCACAAGCTTTGCCCAACAACGTTCCGAGCAGTTCTACGTTGTTTGGGAGAGATTCAATGAATTGGCCAACACATAACGGTATCACAATTTTTTGAACTATACTCTCATGCAATATTTCTTCAAAGGGCTGGATGCACAGACACGAGAATGGATATTGAGCGGAGCACTGGTGACTGGGAGTCCCCTGGTTGATAGAGATGAGGACAGTGTGGTGCACCTGTTCAACGATATGGCGGACTTTGATCATCACTGGCATTGTGATCCTTCACTACAAGGTTGGAGTCGCCAATACCTACCGGAGCCTCACTACCCTATTGATACGCCACAATCATTTGAACATCGCAAAGAGAGGAGAGATAGTTCTGCAGATGTCACGACTCAGTTAGAGGATACCTTAATAAGATTCATGGCATCAACTGAGAACAGTTTGGAGTGCCAAACCAACTCTATGCCTCAAATGGCGGTCCTCGTGAAAACAATTTCAACTAGCTGCCAAGAGGAAGAGATAAGGGCTACAAATCAAGAGGCGACGAATTGAGTTTGGTTATATGATGATGAACACTCAACCAACCAAGTTTGGGGGAGTGATCCTACTCATGTTGAAAAGTCAAGGGAACTTGAGCCTCTTCAAGAGATTGAGCCTACTTCAGAGATGTTATCCGAGGAGTTCCCATGTGAAGATGAGTCGAGTGTGATGTTGGAGAAGGAAGAGACTTTCGAAGATTCCTATTTGAGCCCATCGATGGAGACATGTTCTATGCCATATGTGGATCCGTATTTTCCATCGATGCCAACTTCACCGCACTACATCCTCCAAGATATGAAGCCAAGTCAAGAATCATTCTCCCATGCCTGCCACTTTAAGAAGAATGTTGTTGGAGCGACGAGCTTACACTGTTACAATCTTGCCACTCTTGAGGGCATACTGAATGAAGACCCATTAGTGGTATCATACGATACTTACTATGGGCGGCAGCCACTCTTTGATGGTTGCTTCTGATGGTCAAGCCACGACTAGAAATCAACGCTTGTTGGGAGGCCACCCAAGCATATCCTTTTGTTATTTAGTTTTGTTTTATTTTTCAGTTTTTGCATTTTAGTTTGTTTATCTCTCGAGTCGACGATTTTACCATTTGCATTAGGTACTCGGTTGGAGCGATGAACCCCTACAACAGTGGAACTTTCAAAAGTCAATCTTCCTCAACCCTCATGCAAGCGTCTTGATCAGGGGAGTTTACTTTTTCCCTTTTGATTCATTTGAACATTGAGGGCAATGTTTGATTTGAGTTTGGGGGAGTGGCTTGCATGTTTTACTTGTTTAACCACATGTTGTGTGCTTAAATGACACTTGAATCGTCCGATTATTATGAGCTAAAATTTTTTTTTATGAGTTCAAACTTGAGAAAAGAATGAATTATAGTAGTGATTATTAAATGAGGATTTTGATCTCAGTGTGCATATGAACTTAATTGTTGATGATTATTGGACTTACATGAATATCCTAATTTGAGTTAGCATGTCAAGAATAAGGAATATATTGAGCACATTGAGTCATGATCTTGTGGATTGCATGTTGAATAGTGATAATTGTTGTGAACTTAATGATTTTTCTTGAGCATCTTAGAGTTATCCTAGAACCTATTTGATGATGACACTTTGAGGCGAAATTGAATTCATACATCTTCTATGAGCATGTGTTATTTTTCTTAATGCTTTTGAATGATTGATCCCCTTTGAATGATATTTTATTATAAATGAGATCGAGAGATAAAATTATAATACGATATAGTAATTCAAGCCGTGTGTTAAAGATTAAGATCGAGAGATAAAATCACATACGAGTGATAGCTTTGGGTTGTTTAATCTAAAGTTAGTGGTTTTCATAAAGCACATTCAATATTAAATTATTAATTAAGTGAACGAGAGTTACTTGTTGTAATTTGATGTTAGACTTAATATAGCTCGAGAGAGTATATTGAATAAATTCGGAAAACCGTCACCTTAGAAATGTATGGAGAAAAGAATTGTAAGAGTTGGGTTCGGTGAATAATTGTCTTGATAATTCTTTCTTGTGGATTTTTCTCGTGATCGTCGATTGTTTTGGTTGGATTAGAGTAGTTTAATTATTAATTAATTATCGGTTAAATATAGTTAAAAGAAATCTTATTTGGTAATTGCTTGTTAGTCCCTGTGGGTTCGACAATCCGTATTCTTCCTATCTATATGATAAGTGTATTTTATACACTTATATTTCTTCTTATTTTGCATGGTTTAGTGTTAGTTTTCGATCAGAATTACGCTTTTGGTTTTGTTCTGTGTTGTTTTGCAGGAATCCTGGTAATTACATGTTTTGTGGACTAAAAGGGTGCAAATGACGGAAAGAACGGATGAATTGAAGCCAAAAATCTACACTTTCAATCATGGCAACAGGCGTAAAGACGCCTACTTTGAGGCGTAACTACGCCTAGCCCACGGCATTTGAGCTTTTAAACGATTTCAATAGGCGTAAAGGCGCCTCAGTCAGGCGTAGCTACGCCTAGCCCACGGCTTTTGAGAATTTTTATAGGCGTAACTACGCCACTTTGGAGGCGTCATTACGCCTGTCACGCGGGAAGCCAGATTTTTTGACACATCGACAGGCGTAACTACGCCACTTCGGAGGCGTCATTACGCCAGATGAATTTTGGAAATTTTGGATTGCTTTCCTTATTTGATGCACGGGACTTTTAAAAGGTTTCAGAAGAGGATTTTGGGGATTCATTCAGACTTAGACATATTTTTGGAGAGAAGGAGGCTAGGGTGAAGGACGGAGAAAAATAACGACGACGGCTCGGAGCAAAAAGTAGAGAATTCATCACGAGACGGCGGCGTTCATCGGAGATCGAAGAATAGCGTCCAATTCGTTTTGTATCTCTAAACTTTTAGCAATTTTTATGGGTTATTTAAACATGTCTATGTGTTTGAATACTTCTAGCATGAGCTAATTTTATTTTCTAGGAGACGATGTAGCTTGTTTTGAAACTACGCTTATTATGAATTGATTGAAGTTTATTTGGATTTCGTATGGTTTATTTATGTTTTCCTGTTCTTAATGCTTTTAATCTACTGGCCATGGATTGAATGATTCTATATTCGTGATCTATCACTCGGGAGAGGGGGTTGTGAATAGGAAAGAAGGAATTCGTATCGTGGTAGTTATATTGTTCGGAAGGCCTATAACTCCATAGAAGTCGTCAAAGGAATTACTGCGCTTTTACAATTGTTTGATAATTAATCTTAGATAGGGATATCAAGATTGATGTTAGATAATTACTTCTGCTTAACACTCGGGAGAGGGAGTAGAAACAAATAAGAATTCTCGGCTAGTAAACTAGGAAATCCATAAAATGGAAATCAAGGAATGATAAGTGTAGTGGATGAACAAGTGAAATCGTACTCCTAGATTCGTCTCCAACTGATTTCTTTTCAACTCAGTATTTGATCATCGTTAGTTAATTAATTTTTATTATTCGCATAACACTCAACTATTCGATTCTCTAAATAAAGCAAAGATTATTTTAATTCAGTACTTAGATTTAACTATTTAATCAATCTCTGTGGGTTCGACATCTTTTTATACTAAAACTTGACTACCGTGCGCTTGCGGTAAGGGATTTTACGCAACAAGTTTTTGGCGCCGTTGCCGGGGATTGATTTATTTAGTACAATTTGATACTGTACCAATTAATCTTGGTTTTAATTTAGAGCTTTTATTCCTTTTATTTTGGAGTGATTTTTGTCTGTCTGAATTTTTGCAGTGCATGCGAAAGTACACTACTCCTGAATCGTTGCTGTTCGATCCTGAGATCGAGAGAACTGCAAGAAGACTGAGAAAAACGAGAAGGGAGGAATTGATAGAAATGGCTGCAAATAGAGACAACAACGAACCACCTCCACAACTTGTTGAACCTCAAAGGGCGATCAGAGATTATTTCAAACCATTGGTCAACAACAATTACTCTGGGATAGCTCGCCAGACTATCAATGCCAACAATTTTGAACTTAAGCCGGCATTGATAAGTATGGTGCAACAGAATCAGTTTGGTGGGTCCCCTGTTGAAGACCCCAACTTGCATTTGAGGATATTTTTGGAGATAGCTGATACTGTGAAGATGAATGGTGTTCCAGAAGATACAGTGAGACTGCGATTGTTCCCTTTCTCTCTTAGGGACCATGCAAGGAGTTGGCGACAATCTCTTCCATATACTGGTATTAGCACATGGGCGGAAATGGCATCGAAATTTCTCTCGAAGTTTTTCCCACCAGCTAAGTCAGCTCAACTGAGAACTGAAATCAGTACGTTCAGACAAATTGATTCTGAACAACTATACGAGGCATGGGAGCGATTCAAGGATTTATTGAGGAGGTGCCCACAACATAACTATGAAAGCTGGGTGCAGATTCAGTTATTTTACAATGGGTTGAATGGACCAACTAGGATCATTGTGGATGCTGCAGCAGGAGGAACACTATTTTCTAAGACTGCAGATGCTGCCTTTGAATTACTTGAGGAGATGTCGGCCAACAGCTTCCAGTGGCCCAGTGAGCGAGCCATGGCAAGGAAACCCATAGGTATGTATGAGGTTGATCATTTTAGTACTCTTACTGCACAACTGTCTGCACTAACCACGCAGGTAGCAGCTCTGACCAAGCAAGGAGCACAACCTACTATTGAATCGGCCGCCGCTGCAGCTGGAATGGAGTTGTCAAGGGAAGCAGATCAAGAGCACGTTCAGTTCATAAACAATCGGTATCCCAACAACAATAATAACTACCGAAGCAATCCGTATCAACAAGGGTTCCGCAACAATGATAGACTCTCATATGCCAACAACAATAGTGCTCTGAATCCACCACCTGGATATGCTCCACAAAAGAATGAAGGTAAACCTTCACTTGAAGATTTGGTGAGTACTTTTGTTCAAAGTTCGACATTGAGGCTTGAGAAGAATGAGTCGAGGCTTGATACGATTGAGGGTCACATGAACAACATGGGTGCTACAATGAAGTCTCTTGAGGTGCAAATTGGGCAGCTTGCTAATGCCATGAACAACCAACAAAGAGGATCATTTCCTAGCAACACCAAAGTGAACCCAAGGGAGCAGTGCAAGGCCGTGTCATTGAGAAGTGGTAAGGAACTTGGGGATGTAGAACCAGCACATGTTGATGAGCCATCTGTTGAGGAGACTCAAATTCAGGTTGAAACCCCTAAGGAAGTTGAAAAGGAGAAGCAAGCCACACTACCGGAAAAGATTCCTATGTACAAGACTACACTTCCATATCCTCAACGTTTCTGGAAAAAGGCTATAGATGACCAGTTTGCCAAATTCTTGGAGATTTTCAAGAAAATACACATAAATATTCCTTTTGCCGAGGCGTTGCAACAAATGCCTAATTATACAAAGTTTATGAAGGATATAATGGCACGAAAGAGGAAGCTTGAGGAATTTGAAACCGTGAATCTCACAGAAGAATGTAGTGCAATCCTCCAAAAGAAGCTACCACAAAAATTGAAAGATCCAGGGAGTTTTACTATTCCTTGTATTATTGGTAGTTCTACATTTAATAGGGCATTATGTGATTTAGGTGCAAGTATTAATTTAATGCCTTTATCTGTTTTCAGGAGTTTAGGGCTTGGTGAAGTAAAGCCTACTACAATCACATTGCAATTGGCGGATAGGTCTCTCACATATCCTAGAGGGATAATTGAAGATGTGCTTGTGAAGGTGGACAAATTTATTTTCCCTGCAGATTTTGTGGTTCTAGACATGGAGGAAGATGGAGATGTTCCATTAATTTTGGGGAAACCATTCTTAGCAACAGGCAGGGCACTTATCGATGTCCAAAGAGGAGAATTATCCTTGAGAGTTGGAGGAGAAGAAGTCATGTTCAATATTTACAAGGCTCTCAAGGGACCTGACGAGGTAAGTACTTGCAAGTTTTTGGATGTTATTGACTCATGTGTGCATAACTTTGAAGTAGGAGCAATACCGGAGGATCCATTGGAGAATTGCATGGTCAACTCTATTATGAAAGTGGATGCAACTGAACCTGATCTTGCTGAGCAAGTGGAAGCACTTAAGAGCTTGCCTAAGGAGAACAACACTGCTGGAAAAGAGGAAGATGTACGAGATACATCAATCAAAGAAGATACGAAGGCGAGCTCGGAACTGAAAGAACTACCGGCCCACCTTACTTATGCCTTCTTGGGTGAGAATTCGACATACCCGGTAATTATATCTTCATCTCTTTGTTCTTTAGAGAAGGATAAATTATTACGTGTATTGAGGACATATAAATCTGCTTTGGGTTGGTCGATTTCTGATATCAAGGGGATAAGCCCGTCTTTGTGCATGCATAAAATTCTTATGGAGGATTCCTTCGTTCCCTCCATTGATCATCAAAGGCGGTTAAATCCAGCAATGAAGGAGGTAGTAAAAGCAGAATTGCTTAAATTGTTAAATGCTGGGATTATTTATGCTATTTCAGATAGTGCATGGGTTTCCCCAGTACATGTTGTGCCAAAGAAATGAGGGATGACAGTGGTAAGAAATGAAAATAATGAGTTGATCTCTGTAAGTAACCCCATGAGCATACAACGCAGCGGAATAAAATTTTGGGATTACAAACCAGTGATCTATACATAGGGATTCATATCGGATTAGAGAATTACAAGTGTCTTACCCTTGTAGCGTGTTTGAAGCCGAATCCACGGAGCTGCACCACGTCCTACGCCTTTTCGAGTCACTAAGCAAAACTCGATTGGTTTTGCCTCAACAGTATCCACACGATCAAATCGGGTGAAGGGATGGATTAATAACACGTTGCTAGACAAGTTATTAATCCTATACACGAAGCTAACTCGATTCACAATCGAAACAACCACCAAACCATCAAGATCACTCCTCGGTTATCAAGAAAACCGAGAGCTTCTCCTTGAAGTCGGCGGCCGTGAGCTTCTCTTGTAGGTTATGATATTGTGTAGTGTTATATCAATTGTCTTACAATTAAAACCCATGCAATCATATTAAATATAATTAATTAAAGGCTTTCTTAAAGCTTCATGGGCTTAAGCCCATGATTTAATTAATCCTTATGATTATTAATTAAGACTCCTCTTAATTATTTAATTCATCTCATTAATTTAATTTCCCTTCTCGATTTAATCTTTTGTGCGACCCGATAGGATCTCGTAATGTTGGCAGTGACATAAAATCTCATTTTATGTCGCAAGCATCGAGCGGTATCTAGCAACACATCGATGCTACCCAAATTACGAGAATGTCAATGACTCGACATAACCTTTAGAACTTGTGATAATATTAATCATGTAACTTAATCCCTTTGTCCTTTGTGTTTAGATTGAACACGAGTCATGGAATAGTCATACTCGTATATCCAATCTTTATTTCTTGATCCCCAAGTAGAACTAGAATAAACGAATAAGCTCGATATCTCATATCGACTCATTCGAGCATGGCCATGCATTTTAGTTCTCACTTGATCAAGGGCCTAACACATCTCCTGTTATATAGGAGGGACAAATCCTATCTCGATCAGTCAACATCCCTCTACATAATTCGTAGTGTATCCAATAGTCGCCTTTATAGTATATCCTGTTACGGGTAACGTTTGACGATATCAAGATACATAACTCCTTATGTTGGGATCTCTGATGATCACAAGTCGTAAGGATTACATACATTATTATCACTATGAGAATTGCATATGACGATCATATAACTATCCATGTTGCATTCTCATGGTGGGTCTGTTCAGTACATCGTTCTCTAACATGTACCCATATGTTGATTTGATATCTCATATCAATGAACAATTCATCGATCAACATATACTAGTCTCTACGTATTATCATTATCCCTTTCATGATAATACTTGACTAGGAACATCTTTAAGAATAATACAATATTATTCTAAGGACATTAACATATATATTAATTCATAATGCACAGTTAAAAGAATAATATATAATAATGAATTGCCATTCATAAATCCATAAACATTGTATGTCTTAAACAATCATCTAATGACTTGTCTTAGGGCATATCCCAACAATCTCAACTCGAACTGTGACGGGGTGGCGAGTTTGCATTGACTATAGGAAACTCAACAAGGCCACAAGGAAGGACCACTTCCCTCTTCCATTTATTGATCAGATGCTCGACAGGTTAGCCGGTTATTGTTATTATTGTTTCTTAGATGGCTATTCAGGATACAATCAAATTGCCATAGACCCCGAGGATCAAGAGAAGACAACGTTTACCTGTCCATATGGCACCTTTGTGTTTAGAAGAATGCCTTTTGGTTTATGCAACGCACCTGCTACCTTTCAACGGTGCATGATGGCGATATTTTCAGATATGGTGGAGGAGATCCTTGAAGTCTTCATGGACGACTTTTCGGTATTTGGTTCCTCTTTTGACCATTGTTTGCATAACCTATCTCTTGTGTTACAGCGCTGCCAAGAAAAGAACCTCGTGTTAAATTGGGAGAAATGTCACTTTATGGTGCAAGAGGGTATTGTCCTTGGCCATAAGGTGTCATCTCAAGGACTTGAAGTGGATAGAGCAAAAGTGGTTGCAATTGAGAAGCTTCCACCTCCGAACAATGAGAAGGCTATTAGGAGCTTCCTTGGACATGCCGGGTTTTATCGACGTTTTATTGAAGATTTTTCTAAAATAGCTAAGCCCTTGTGTAATTTGTTAGAAAAAGACTCACCTTTTGTCTTTGATGATTTGTGTTTGCAGGCATTTAACAGGCTAAAGAAAGCACTTATATCTGCACCAATCATCATAGTGCCGGATTGGAAGGAGCCATTTGTTTTAATGTGTGATGCCAGCGACTATGCTGTGGGAGCAGTTTTGGGGCAAAAGAGAGACAAGATTTTTAGGGCGATCTACTATGCAAGTAGAACTCTTGATGGAGCCCAACAGAATTACACGACCACCGAGAAAGAGATGCTAGCTGTGGTGTATGCATTCGACAAGTTTAGAGCATATCTGATCGGGACAAAGGTCATAGTTTACACAGATCATGCAGCGATTCGTTATCTTTTTGCCAAGAAGGATGCGAAACCCCGGTTGATTCGATGGATCTTGTTGCTACAAGAGTTTGATTTCGAGATCTTGGATAAAAAGGGCAGTGAAAATCAAGTAGCAGATCACTTATCTCGTTTGGAGTTGGAGGATCAAATGGATCATGGAGTCATACAAGAGAACTTTCCTGATGAACATCTCTTTGAGGTATGTACTAAAACCCCGTGGTTTGCTGATTTTGCTAATTATTTGTCGTGTGGTATATTGCCTCCAGACCTCACTTATCAGCAAAGGAAGAAGTTCTTTCATGATGTGAAGAATTATTACTGGGATGAACCGTATGTATTCAGACGATGTGCAGACCAAATTGTCCGGAGATGTGTAACTAAGGAGGAATCAAGAGAGTTTCTTGAAAAGTGTCACTCCAGACCTTATGGAGGACATTTTGGAGCAGCAAGGACATCAGCAAAAGTGCTTCAATCGGGTTTCTATTGGCGAGAGCTACATCGAGACAGTTATACTTTGGTGAAGACGTGTGATCGTTGTCAGCGCATTGGTAATATTTCTAAACGCCATGAGATGTCGTTGATAAATATCTTGGAATTAGAAATCTTCGATGTATGGGGTATTGATTTCATGGGCCCCTTTCCACCATCTTGTGGGCAGTCATATATTTTGCTAGCAGTGGACTATGTTTCTAAGTGGGTTGAAGCGATTGCCACATCGACTAATGACGCTCATGTCGTGGTCAAGTTTGTGCAAAAGAACATATTTACACGGTTTGGTACTCCGAGATCGATTGTAAGTGATGAAGGGACCCACTTCTGTAACAAGATCTTCAGTGCTTTGATGACGAAATACACTGTGAGGCATAAGATTGCATTGGCTTATCATCCACAGACTAATGGCCAAGCCAAAATTTCTAACCGAGAAATTAAGCTAATGCTTGAAAAGACGGTCAGTATTAACCGAAAGGATTGGGCTCTGAAATTGGATGATGCATTATGGGCATACCGCACTGCATTCAAAACTCCCATAGGGATGTCCCCATATCGTCTAGTCTTTGGGAAAGCATGCCATTTACCGGTAGAGTTGGAACATTGGGCTTTCTGGGCCATAAAGAAGCTGAACTTTGATTTGAAGGCTGCTGGTGAGCAACGGTTGCTACAGCTCACTGAGATGGATGAATTTCGTAATGAAGCGTACGAAAATGCTAAGATTTACAAGGAGCGAACGAAGAATTGGCATGACAAGCAAATCGTGAGAAGAGAGTTTATTCCTGGTCAGAAAGTGCTACTATATAACTCTCGTCTCCGACTATTTCCAGGAAAGTTGAAGTCACGATGGTCGGGGCCGTTCACTATTGAGAAAGTGACCCCATATGGAGCAATTGAACTGAAATGCGATGACGGCCACACATTTCAAGCAAATGGGCAGCGTTTGAAGCATTATTTTGGGGAAGAAGTAAGAGACGTGGACGAGGTTCACCTGAGCGAGCCTAAGTGAAGGGATGGAAGACAGTCGGGCTGAGGACTATAAACTAAGCGCTTTTCGGGAGGCAACCCCCGAATCCTGTATCCTTATTTTATTTTTATTTAATTTAAAAAAAAATGGCGTATTTACGCCTTTAAAGGCGTAAATACGCCTGAAAAATATTTTGCAATTATGAGATGTCGTAGGACAGGCGTAACTACGCCTCTTTGTGGCGTAATTAGGCCTGTCAAATTTTCATAAATTATTAAAATGCCGTAGCGTAGGCGTAACTACGCCTGTTTTTGGCGTAGTTACGCCTACCATTTTTTTCAAAAAAAATTCAAAGCTGTAGGCGAGGCATAATTACGCCTCTCAAGCGGCGTAATTACACCTCGCAGTATTTTAACTCTGAATCTGCGCATCATTCTTCAAACTTTCTCCTCTCCTTCAACCCTAACTCACGCCTCTTCCCCTCAATTTTTCAATTCCAATTTTTTCTCCTCAATCTCTCTTAATTAAGCTATCCCACCTCTAAAGTCCATATTTTTATCGATTAATTGCAGGTTTTTGGAGTCTATTGGTGCAAGGAAGCAAGTTTAGGGGGTTGCAACAAATTGGTCTTGCTTAGCCAACCAAATCGAAAATTCTTCATCTAAGGGTTGGTAAGTCTTAATCCTTCATGATTATTGAGATTGTGCAAGCAAGGTTGCAATATTGTGTGATATATATAGATTGGAGTTGAAGTGCATGTGCTTATTGTTGTGAAGTTGAATTGGGGTGAGAATTCTGGTGAATTGTGATATTTGAGTGTTGTTGTGGGAGTGCCTTAGCCAAATTGGGTTATTGTTGTGTTGGTTTATTGGAATTATCGATGGCACCCAACAAGAAACCAAAGGGGAGCACATCCAAAGGGAAAGCACCCGCCGCTTCATCGGGGTCGTTTGACGCCCACAAATTCTGGAACGAAGATGATGAGGCCAATTATACGAAGGAATTAGCTCGGCCTTGGATAAGCGAGCGTGGGTTTGATTTAGCGGAGCCCCGACACCCCATCATCCAAAATGCACTTGCTCGTGGATGGGGTGAATTTATAAAGGAGCCTAATGATGCCGTGCAACCGGTCGTCCGGGAATTCTATGCCAACCTCTCTGTGCGCCATGAAGAGTTTAAGGTCTTGGTTAGGGGACATATGGTAGCATTTGACCGCCACACGATCAACTCACTTTTTGAGATACACGATGTGGATGGGGATGATTACACTACCTTTGTTAACGGAACCATCGACTATAATGCAGTCATTTTGAGGTTGTGTGGCCCCAATGCCCGCTGGAAGATGAATGATGACAAATTCGTCAATTTTCAAGCCTCGGCACTGAAAGCCCCCAAGAAGTTCTGGTTTGCCTTTATCAAGGCACGCCTTAAGCCGGCTCTGCACGCCACAGATGTCACCAAGGACAGAGCTTTATTGCTATACGCTATTGTGACTGGGATGTCTATTGATTTAGGGCTTCTTCTCCAGTTTTCGATCGAGTTTGCTTGCAGGGGGGCAACGACTTTGGGCTTCCCACACCCCATGCTTATTACTGATCTGTGCCACTATGCGGGGGTGCGATGGGGCCCTGAAGAAGAGCGATTGAAAATTCAAAAGTCGATTATGTTGACTAAATATTCTCAAAGGCGACGCCCCCATCTTCTAGCCAAGCCGAGGCTTCCAGTGGGCCACAACCGGATGAATCTGAACCACTCCCGGACCTTCCCACTATTGTTCACCGACTCACGGATTTGGAGCAAAGTGTAGCGGCTCAAGCTAACCAATGGGCTGATTTCTACCAAAGTCATGAGGTTTACATGCAGCGCCAAGAGGCGTTCCAGCAGCGTCAGGACACGTACATGAACTTTGTCGTGGATTTCACATCGGCCCTCGCTCAGGAGTTTCCTCATCGAGCGTTTCCTCAGCCGCCGACTTTCCAGCCAGCACCTTTTCCACAACCGCCCCCCGACGATATGGATGACGATGACCACTGACGGTCATTGCTTAGGTATGTGCATCGTTCTATTTATTTCTTCATGTGTATGCATTGAGGATAATGCACATTTCTAAGTTTAGGGGGGTACTTTGAACTATTCAAACTACTTGGATTTCTGTTGCTTTTGTGTGTTTGTTTTCCTTATTTTGATTGGTTTTGTCTTGATTTAGAGTCTGTTGAGTTTTGAGTGTCATAAGTTGTATTACGAGTCAGTTGAGGCCAATGATGAAAAATTGAGTTGATTTGTGGAAAATTTTAAAATTTTCATGTTTTCATGTTGCTCTTGAGTTCTCACATATTCTTGCACTAGAACCCCTGACCATTTGATTAATCAATGATGATTTGAACGAACACAAAAATGATATAGGCAATTCTTGATAATTTGGGCCTTGATTCTTTCATAGAAAATTGCCATAGTAGCCCCTTTGAGCTTAAATGTAAAAGAATGAGAATTGAATTGTTGCAATATATTTTATAATCTCATTCAAATTTGCTTCTTATATCACCTTGGTTTTGAGATACCATTTGAGCACATTGGTCAAATCATATAAGTTATTTGTGAATTGAGAGTAGTCTAGAACTTGCTTTAGTACCATTTGAGGTGAAATACGGATGTTATGTGGCTTAGGAATGATGTAGGCATTTTTTTTGATTCGTTTGAGCCTTTGAAGCCACCAAATACATCATTTTATCCCTCGCTACCCTTTTGAGCTTGTTGAAAATCGAATGGCGTGTGCTTAGGCACATAATAACCTCCATTCGCATCATTTCAAAATCCCACATCTACCACCTTGTTGAAAGCTTATACACTATTTCCTACCCTCAAGTGAGTAAGACCCATAATGCACTTTAAAATTTCAAATATCCCCCCATGTTCCTAATTGAAAATAGAAGGGGGATAATAATGAAAAAAAAAGGGCATGGATGCATAGAAAAAAAAAATTGTTGAAGAGGTGAAGAAAATAATTGATGGAAAGAATGAGAAAATAATGAGGTGAATGATGAGGCGGATGAGAAAGGAGGGTGAATTGAAAAGAAAAAAAAAATGATGAATCATCAATAGAAGGAATCGAAATTGAGATGAGAGTGCGCAACATGGTTAATATGACTTACTCTCTTGTTTTGAAATTCCTATCTTTTTATTGTAGCCATGAGCCAAGGCCTTACATTACAAGCCTATTAAGACCTACTGACCGAGCCACATTCATCTAATATACTAGTGGAGAATGTTACGAATTGTAAGCCTATGGACTCTCGAGAAACACTTGTAATGAATATGCAATTGACATCCACACACACGTCTCATTACTTGATTTTATGCCTTGTTCATTGTTTGTCAAAGCTATATCCGTTTATGAACAATGCAAATGAATCAACACCTTGCAAAGTCCTATTGATTTGTGTGAGTTAAGATTGCTTTAATGATTACATGGAAATGGTAGCACACACACACGTGAGAATTCTTGAGAAAGTGATATGCATGTCTGAATACTTCTGAGGCCTACACAATTGGAATGTTTTACAACTTTGTTTTGTGTGTCTTTTCGTGTCAGTTTAGTTTTGATTTTTTTTTGTTTTGTTTTTGTGTTGTTTTGCTCGGGACTAGCAAAAGTTTACTATACTAAAATTTGACACCGTGCACTTGCGGTATAAATCGCTACACTGAAATTTACTGTTTAAATAAAAGCGATCAAGTTTTTGGGTGATTGTTTTGGTTGGATTAGAGTAGTTTAATTATTAATTAATTATCGTAGGTTAAATATAGTTAAAAGAAATCTTATTTGGTAATTGCTTGTTAGTCTCTATGGGTTCGACAATCCGTATTCTTCCTATCTATACTAAAATTGACACCGTGCACTTGCGGTATAAATCACTACACCGAAATTTTCTGTTTAAAATAAAAGCGATCAAAACTTAATCAAATGACATGGGTCCAATTTAGCTTTAAAGCTAACCCAAAATATGACATTTCATATGTTTGACACTTCCCCAATTTCGTTCATTTACCTAAGGTAAATTGGATCTAAACATTATTTATGCAAAACATGGGAATTTCTAAATTCCATATTGACCAAGTTTTGTAGAAAGTTCATAAATAATTCATACGACATCCAAATGACCTGATTCAAGTGGGCAACTTTATATAACTCAAAATCCTACAATACATCATTTATGAGATTTAGGCTAATTAGTTCATCTTGAGGTACATTCTTTGCAAAACGTAACAACCTAAAAACTCGTAAGTACCTTTGTTTCTAGATTGTATAGTTGTTGGTAAAATTAGTATAACGTTTGCATATGAACTCCAAATGGAGTGAGGCCAATTCCAAATGCAAGCTAACACTGAATACTACAACTCTTATTAGAATGCAAAACTTCATATTCACAGCCATTTATTCCCGAAATTTGAAGAACACACTGCATGTGACATGCAGACTCGATTTGAGCACAATATATTAAATCATCATAACTTTCTCATTTTAATTTCAAATTAGCTGATTTTGGTGGCAAATTATAGCTAACACAAAATACTACAAATCTTATTAGGGGCACCATCTTCAAGTTCAAAGCTTATCGATACTTAAAATTCAAAATACTAGACCACAAGTATACTGAAATCTACAGAATATTCTGACAACAAGTTTTCTCTACATTTCTCATGCAAGTTGATAAAACTCAAAAATGATATTATACCTTCAATTATCTTCAAGATTCGAAGCACAATCCATCAATCTAGCTCAAACCAAGCTTTCCAAGAGCTTTCACCTCCACAAACACCTCCAATTCCAAAATTTCTTTAGGGTTCTTGCTCCTCTCCTCAATACCTATGCAAATCTATATTTGCATGAAACATGCATCCACAAATTCATAAGAATTTGGGAGCTAAAAAGGTTGAAATTTTCGAAATGGGTAGAGAGAAGGAAGAGAAAATTGTTTGAGTGGAATGAGAGAGAGAAGTTATGACTAAAGAGTAATGATTGAATATTCAAGTCTTGGTGATTGATTTTTTAATCAATTGATGTATTGTGGAATCCATGTGTCAATATGTCACTATCTTGCAAGATTAATGGTCCAAAATCATATATTAGACATGAGTTAATTAATTAGTGGCATGTGTTCTCCAAGTGCCATGTGATCATGCATGTGCACAAGCACTAAAAACATGTTCCACTAGTTACTTGATTCATCGTCGTCCAGAATACCTTAAGTCAAAGTCAGTACTTTAAATTATCCGTGTTTACTTAATCATTGTTAATCCGGATTAATTAACATTGGTGCCTTACACACAAACTCAGCATACTCAAATATTAAGCATCTATAATCACATATCGACATCAACCATTTCACTACAAATCATGAAAGAGCAAATAGGTCAAGTAAGTTTCAAACACAAACACACATATTCATTTGTGCCTATTCAAGTGCACACAAAAGACTCAAAATGAGAGCATTCCCAATTTATGCTCTGATACCAAATGTGATGGCCGATTCCTAATCAAGTGTTTAATTATCACACAATGATTATTTTACTGTAAGCAACAGAAGAGTAATTAAGTTTTACCAACACGTGGCCCTAATAATTTCGGCATGACCTCCCCGCACGAGGGACATATCAATACTAGTAATACATATATCAATATACTCATACTCAAAGTAAATGCATAATACCGTGATCATGCACAATAAGCATCCAACACATAATACATACTAAAACTATTTACATAATATCATCTATCATATGTATATCGATATACCAATACAGAAAATATTTATATAATATAGCTAGCATTAAATAAAACCAAATATCAAAATATCCAATACTAAGAAGCAATACACTTAATATACATAATTTTACATTCCAGGACACACCCTGGCATAAATACAAACTACGACTGGGAGAGACAGAAAACAACCTCAGATATAGCTTCCAGCGAGCATTCCCCTTTGGAATCCTGGTTACCTAGACTACCTGCTATTGTCTACACACAAAGACAACAACAACCCCCATTGGAGTGAGCCAAATCCCAATATGGAGCTACAAATTATTACAACATGAATTTATAAAATGTGATAGATGAAGCAATGAAATGCAATGCATGTAAGATGTAAATCATCTATATATATCAAACTTCCGGAATCCAAGGAAATAGTCAGGAACAATATCAAGCTCGAGCAATAATGAATAATCAAGTCATAGGTTCAAAACAATGGCTCCCCTAATCTTGATATAAAATTGTTTCATAATAATAATGAAAAACCAAAATTAAACACATGTTGCAACAATCCAAGCATGAATAAATCAAACTAAAATAATACTAATGTTTAAAAGATAAGAATAAACTCCCGGCATCCCATTTGTAGATCCTCGCTTCTTCTCTTGCTTCTTTCTCAATCGCCTCTTCGATCCCCATGTTGGGTTGTTCCAATTCCAATGATGAATATAAATGGAGGGGGATGATGGTGAAGATGAAGGTGTTATGGAGGCTATTCCAATGATGAATATAAATGGAGGGGGATGATGGTGAAGATGAAGGTGTTATGGAGGCTATTCCAATGTTGAAAATATGTGGAATATGGTTCAATAATGATTATTCCTTGTAGAACTCAAACTCTAATATATATATATATATATATATATTCCAGATTTTCTCAATTACCGATTGATTGCTACGACCTTCGACCGATCGATATGAACATGGCTACCGATCGATTGGCAATTCTTCAATTTTCAACTCAACCTACGTCATTGGAATATTAATTAGAACATGGCTTCCGATCGATCAGTGGTTCATTTTCTTCAAAAGTTAAAATTTCGTGTTTTTTCGATCGGTTCACTCGTTTGAGTAATTTTTCATCCTTTTTAACTCATTTCTTCATTTCCTCGTACTCTCACCTAAATTCCTGAAACATGCAAATTAATACCAAAAGCGTAATATCGTTCAAGAATCACAGTAAAATAATACGAGAAAACATAGAAATATAAGTGCAAAAATGTCACTTATCAGATATGACATCTACGACAAAAGCCAAATTAAGCTAAAATTTTGATGGAGATATTGTCCAATAAGTAGAAATTGTGAGAGCAAGAGAATATAATTTAACTGAGGAGAGTTCTGCAATCGTTCAAGACAAATCATCTCCTGTTAAAATCGAGGGAGTTTTACAATACCTTGCACTATTGTTTTATTTCATATAATAAATCATTGATTTGGGAGCAAGTGTAAATCTAATGCCTTTGTCTATTTGCAGGAAGTTAGGATTAGGAGAGCTGAAACCACATATACACAAGGGGTTATCGAAATGGTACCACTCCAGGTTGATGAATTCATAATTGCGATGGATTATTTCATGTTGGACATGAAGGAAGATATTGAGATGCTACTGATCTTAGGAATACCATTCCTAGCAAAGGGAAGAGCATTAATTGATTGATCCTCGGCATAGGAGAGGATCAAGCCATCTTTGACATGTTTAAAACTATGAAAAACACAGACAATAAGCACATATGTTTTAATGTCAATACTATTGATTCATTGTGTACGAATGTTGTGCAGGATAAAAGTAAAGATGACATGAGAATCTATCTCGTGGACTCAGTGGACAAAAATCATGGCAAGAAGAAGGAGAAGAAAGTGATTACCTAACCGAAAGCCCATCCACAAGGAGGTATATTCCATGAGGGAAACATGGTCTTAGTGCATAATTTCAAACTACGATTGTTTCGATGAAAGTTAGACTCATAGTGGACTATACCACTCATAAGTAGTCAATATATTATCTTCGGTACTATCAAGGTATCGAAAGGGGGGCATATTCATGGTAAAAGCATGCACCACTGTTCATTTTGACAACTGAGACAACATTGGTAAAAAGACCAACTTGGGACTATAAATCAACAACTTTTCGTTTGATTCTTCTTTGCTTTTAAATTTTCTTTTTGATTTTAGGTGTTGACTTCGTGTGTAATTTTCATGTGTATTATGGGGTTGAACAGGTGATGCATAATCACAGTGGAGTTGGAAAGTTGTACATTTTCTTTCCTCCAGGATGTATACTGTACTTATTACAATGAGCATGTTGTAGTAGTTCTTGGCGTAGTCCAAATATAGCAGGAACTACCCAAAGCTTTCTATACTTCAAACTACCATCACTATCTACTTCAAAGTTAGACAACTCTCCTTGGGATATCATTGCTTTCCACTTTTGCACTTCATCATCAGTGTTTTGTGGATATTGCCAAAAAAATCATGTTCAACTAACAATGTTGACACTCTTACTGACGATGTAACTGTATTAAACCAAGGTGCAACAAGAAGTCATCAAAGCTGATAATCTAATCATGCATTTAATTATCCCAAAGTACCAATGTCGCCATATTTTCAATGCAACGACTATGGCTGTGAGAGCCCGGTCCTAATCATGCATTTAATTATCACACAATGATTAATTTTATGTTAACAATGGAAGATTATTTAAATTTTATCAACAAGTGGCCCAAATTTTTTTCGCTTTTAGGTGATACATATATAATGATACTGGAAATATGTAATTCCGATTTCACAATTTAACATGTTAATCTTCGCATATGCATCACATATAAAATTCTTAGTAAAGTAATACTTAAAATACAGGTACTCGGGGCAGACCCCGGTAAATTGGATCGTATTTAAAAATACTCTAAGAACTACTGGGACTCAAAACATAAACCATATACCTGAGCTCGCTCTCAAGGAGCTTTGGTATTCATCAATGCTTCATGTCGAGCATCCACAGTACGTCCGCATGTACCACCTGTCATGCCCATACAACAAAAACATGACAGCCCCCCGCGAAGGGGGTCACAACCCAGTACGAGAAACATATAAAATCACAATGTATGACAAAGTAACATGCGATGCATGTCGTGCATGGATGCAAATGCGTATGAGGGATATCAAATCACCAATATCAAGATCTCAGGAGTCCAATGGAAGGATCATCAATCAAATCATCAAGATCGAGCAGGGCGTCGACACGCTCGTCGCTATGACATCTCTCTCAGTCGAGCCATCGGCGGTCCATCATCCCTCGTGTCTGGGCGATGTCGGCACACTCGTCGCTACGGCATCTCTCAGCTCACTCTCTCCGCCGAGCCATCGGCATGCCCATCATCCCTAGACACGCATCACAGATACCAATGAAAATATATAGGTATCAACAAAAGAATCGATAGCTCAACATGTCATGCTCAATGTCCATGCGTGTCATTGCATCGTGCAATATCACAATCTCATGTGATGCATCTCAATGTATCATGTCATCATATCATGCAGTCAATGTATCATGTAATTCACATATTGTAGTTCAACATGTTATATAGTAACATAAGTAGCAAGTAATGACAAGTAAATCATGCCCCGGGAACATCACATGTCTTTGCCAGACATCGTGATAGAACCGGTTTTCTACGTACCTCGGACCAGAACTAACTTTACCGAGTGCTCCTCAACAATCCCGGGATTAATAAACCTGGTCATATATACTAAAAAATTATCACTAAGCGTTTAAGTAGGCACAAAATCTAACTCAAGTTTTAAGGATGATTCCTAATGCTTTCCTTCAAAATTTCAGACTGACCCATCTTTTTACAAAATTCATAATAAATTCACATGACATCCAAATGACTCGATTCTAGTGCCCAAAGTTCAAAAACCCGAAGGACTTCACTTCTTATTTGATGATGTCAAGCTGGTTCCTTCATTTAAAAGTAGTTTAATCACTAAAAGTAAGACTTTAAAAATCTGTTTTCCAGCCTGAGCGATTTTAGTAAAATCGTCATAACCTTTTCATTTTGGTTTCAAATCGGGTGATTCCAGTGGCAAAAGACAGCCAACTCGAAGCACTCCAATTATTATTTCAAGGCATTTTCTGAAATTCCTAGCAAAAAATGTTCAGGAACTGGAAGAACACACTGCATGTGTATTTTTGCCCACATGCAGGGCTCATAATGAGCAATAATAGTATAAATTTCATAACCTCTTCAAAATAAGTCCAAATTAAGTCCTCATTTTTTTTTAAAAATCGAATAGAATTCAAAGACCTACAACTTTCATTTGAAGACCAATATAAAATTCGAAACAAAAGATGCCCAGAAAGTCGAAACACAGTCTGCATGCAACATGCATGAACATGCAGAATAAAAATTGAGCACTTAAAGTAAAATCAACATAACTTTTACTTCGGAGATCCAAATCGCATGCTTGTTTTTTTAAATTGCATAAAATGAAAATAACTACAACTTTTATTTGAAGACCGACAACAATTCGAAAGGCAAATTTGTCAAAAGTTTGGAATTCTACACTGCATGTGCATTTTCAGCACACAGAGCCAAAATTGGCACTCCTTGGTAAAATGAGCATATCTCACTCATGTTAAGTCCAAATTGTCTCAAATTGTAACCACAGAAAGATAACACAAATACCTATAACTTCCATTTAGAACTCTAAGTCAGATTGGACCCTATGTAAATCGAAAATTCGAACCCATCTACTACATGGAACATGAAAATCAGCAGATTGAAGATTACAACATCTTTCTAGGCTAAGGCCTACAATTTCACCCCTAACCTTGACCCTAAAAAACAAAAGTTAGAAGGAAAGTTGTATACCCCCTTAATCTTCAAAGTTTGAAGTCCAAGACCACCCAAGTTGCTGCCCAAGCAAGAAAACTCCACCATCCTTGCAAGATCTCTCTCAAAATGGCTCAAAACTTGAATTTTCTTGATGCTCTACTTCTCCCATCTTGTAGCTCAAAGTTCTTCTATTGCATGTGACATGCACTCAAAATTTTAATAGAATTTGGTGGGAGAATGGCTGATTATTTTCGAAATATGGAGGAGAGAAGGAAGAGAATTTTGTTGGGGAAAAATGAAGAGAGAGAAATGGTGTTGCATGGTAATTTTTAGCAAAATCAAATCTGAAATGGGGGTTATGGGCGTGGCTTTCCATGCCATTTTGCATGGTTTTTAATGTATTTGATGTATTGTAGAATCCATTTGTCAATACATCACTATCTTGCATGATTAATGGTCCAAAATCATGTATTAAACATGAGTTAAATTAATTAGTGGCATGTGTTCTTCAAGTGCCATGTGATCATGCACATGCTCATGCACTAAAAACATGTTCCACTAGTTGGTTGACTCACCGTAGTCCGGGACACCTTAATTCAAAGTTTGCACTTTTAATTATCCGGGTTTGCTCAATCATTGTTAATCCGGATTTATTAGCTTTGATGCCTTACAATGGATTCCAACTCCAGATCATGCACTAGATATGTTGTCTCATGTGGCTTCAGCTGTTTTTATGCATAAGCCACCACATGCTTATTCTACATCAATACACAACCTAAACCAAGTAAAGATGCATCGGTATATAGTACAAACCTCTCATGTTCCGATAGAATTATCAACATCGGAGCAGTTGTCAATCAGTGTTTCAATTCTTGGAAACTACGCTCACATATAAACGATGTTCCCTTCTGTGTAAGTTGCGTCATTGGTTTAGCAATCTTAATACCCCGCTGAACCCAAGAAACTACGGATCTCTGGCACAGAAGTAGACGCTGACCAATTCATGCCTCTATCTTCTTTGGATCCACTGATATTCCCTCTTTGGAGATCACTTGTACCAAAAACACTACACTGTTTAACCAAAACTCACACTTGCTGAGTTTGGCATACAGTTGGTTATTCCTCAAAATTTGCAACACAGTATGCAAATGTTGGACATGTAATGCCTCACTGCTAGAATATATCAGTATATCATCAATAAATACAATCACAAATTGATCAAAGTAATCATGAAATACCATATTCATCAAACTCATGAAGACAGCTGGAGCATTAGTCACTCCAAATGGCATCACCAAGAACTCGTAATGTCCATACCGAGTCCTGGATGCTGTCTTCCTATACATCTTCCTTCTAACCAGTATCTGATGATACCTGACCTCAGATCTATGAATAGATCATCTGATCCTTGTAACTGATCGAACAAAGCATCAATACGTGGGACAGGGTATTTATTCTTAGTGTTACCTTGTTTAATTGTTTGTAATTGATCGCGATTTTATTAAACAATTATTTTCTACTGTGGCGTGATTACATTGCAAATGCACGGTGTCAAGTTTTAGTATAATGATATAAAAGT
This sequence comes from Haberlea rhodopensis, assembly GCA_907163345.1. Lineage (NCBI taxonomy): Eukaryota > Viridiplantae > Streptophyta > Magnoliopsida > Lamiales > Gesneriaceae > Haberlea > Haberlea rhodopensis. The sequence goes on along the minus strand of CAJQUN010000752.1, from coordinate 31,239 downwards.
AGGGATGTCGTACCCACATGAACTAATAGTAAGCCTCTCTTTGGATGATCACTTGTACCAAAACACTACACTGTTTAACCAAAACTCACACTTGCTGAGTTTGGCATACAGTTGGTTATTCCTCAAATTTGCAACACAGTATGCAAATGTTGACATGTAATGCCTCACTGCTAGAATATATCAGTATATCATCAATAAATACAATCACAAATTGATCAAAGTAATCATGAAATACCATATTCATCAAACTCATGAAGACAGCTGGAGCATTAGTCACTCCAAATGGCATCACCAAGAACTCGTAATGTCCATACCGAGTCCTGGATGCTGTCTTCTATACATCTTCCTTCTAACCAGTATCTGATGATACCCTGACCTCAGATCTATGAATAGATCATTGATCCTTGTAACTGATCGAACAAAGCATCAATACGTGGGACAGGGTATTTATTCTTAGTTGTTACCTTGTTTAATTGTTTGTAATTGATCGCGATTTTATTAAACAATTATTTTCTACTGTGGCGTGATTACATTGCAAATGCACGGTGTCAAGTTTTAGTATAATGATATAAAAGTAGGGATGTCGTACCCACATGAACTAATAGTAATTACCAGATTCAATTAGCTTGACTATATTTAACCTATGAATTGTTATGAAAGATTTACTAAGTTACTAAAATTCAGGAATTAACCACGCCACAAAGAGATAATATAGTAAACAATAGAGATAAATATTGAGACATCGGTTCACTTAAGTACTCCCCCACAATCCATCTACTATTTCTAATCTAAATTAATGCATCTAAGGTGACAAGTTTCCTGCTATATCTAATACACTTTCTCGAGCTATATTAAACCTAACACCAATTTGCATTAAGCAACTCTCGTTCATTTATTTAACAAATTAATATTGCATATGCTCTGTAAAAACTCATAGCCTTCGATTACTAGATATCTATAGCTATCACAAATGTATTTGACGTCATCTCTCGATCTCGGTCTGAAATCCACGGTATTGTTCCATATTAAAATTTTATCTCTCGATCTCAAATGCAAACTAACATCATTCAAAGGGTAGCTAATCCCTTAAAAGCATTAAAAACATAACACAAACACAAAGATAACAAAAACTCAATCAAAACCTAGAATTAAAGTTGTGGGTTCATACAAAAGATCCCATAATCTCGATAAACAACTTATTCTAGCATAATAAAGCAGGAATAATGTTTTATCATATTAAACAACATAATAAACATTGAAACTCAAAATTAAACCAAAACAAAAATTTAGAAATACAGAAAATCGCTAGGCTTTGACTCTTGTGTTGATCCGATATTCTGTCTCTAGATGCGTTGCTTTGAATCTCCAACTTGTATGTGGTGGCTTCTCCCAAGTTTAGGGTAAAATATGATGATAAGCTTTTGAATATGCTGCAAAAACTCCCTTCTATAGTGAGGAATCTGAGTCCAACAAAAATCTGGTACCAAAAAATAGCCCAACTTTTAAAATGGTAATTTTTTTCGTGCAGGACTCTGTAGCGATCGATCGCTATATCCATGGCGATTGATCTCTTTGACTTTTCTCTCTGTGGCAATCGATCTTTGTTTGAGTGGCGATCGACCGCCTCAACCTTCTGCCCCGATGTGATCGATTTCTCCTTTGTGGCGATCGATTGCCTCTTGTATAAAATTTTGCCAACATCACTGCCTTGCAGCGATTGATGTCCTCTTTATGGCGATCGATCGTCTGCTTCAATTTCATCAACTCAACTCTTTTTTTACCTTCTTTCCATTGTCTTGGCTCGTTTTGTCCCAGTTACCACCTTCAAGTCCATGAAATGGGATTTTTCAAGTATTTCTTGCACTTTCACAGGATTCCTGGAAATATACAAAAACACAACCGAAAGCGTAAAATCGTCAAGAATCACTATAAAATGGTAAGAAATATATGCAAATATAAGTGCAAAAATGACACTTATCAGTAATAAATGCACAGTCGCATTGATCCACCCTTCTTCTTCACAAACAGAACGGGAGCACCCCAAGGCGATACACTAGGACATATGTATCCATTGTCAAGTAAATCGAGTAACGGAGTCTTTAACTCCTTCAGTTCTGTTGGTGTCATTCTATATGGTGCTCTAGATATAGAAGAGGTACCAGGTAACAGTTCCATTTCAAATTCCACTTCCCGACTTGGTGGAAATCTCGGAATCTCCTCTGGAAATACATCCACAAACTCTGCAACTATTGATATATATGCTATTCTCACCCCCGCTTTGTTTTCCGAGACATCAATAGCATATACGATATACCCTGCATATCCACATTCTAACAAACATGACTTCTTAACAATAGATATTAATGGAATCCTTGAGCGAGATCCCTGTCCGTAGAAAGTCTACTGATGCCCAACCTCAGAACGGATACGAACTATCTTTTGGCTACAATCAACCACTGCCTTATATTTGTTTAAAACATCTATACCCATAATCACATCAAAATCATTCCTATCTAAAATTATAAAATTCATATGTAACACATTATATTCAACAAAAATCGAGCCATCAAACATCATACGAGTTGCAACTACATTTTTCCGAGTGGTTGTAGAGATATAAAGAGACATCAATAGTGGGCACGAGCACATATGATAATTCTCAACAAAACTTTTTGCAATAAATTAATGAGAAGAAACAGTGTCAATCAAAATAAAAGTAAGGTAAGTAAATAAATAACACTTACCCGCTATGTCCATGTCGATCTTCGACTTTTATCTCTATGGCGATCGATGTCTGTTTGAGTGGCGATCGATTACCTTAGCCTTCTGCCCCGATGCGATCAATTTCTCCTTTGTGGCGATCAGTCGCCTCTTGTATCAAATTTTGCCCACATCACTGCCTTGCAACGATCGATCTCCTCTTCATGGCGGTCGATTGCCTGCTTCAATTTCATCAACTCAACACTTTTTTTTTTACCTTCTTTCCAAAGTCTTGGATCGTTTTGTCCCAGTTACCACCTTCAAGTCCATGAAATGGGGTTTTTCAAGTATTTCTTGCACTTTCACAGGATTCTTAGAAATATACAAAAACACAACCAAAAGCGTAAAAGCGTCCAAGAATCACTCAAAGTTCTAAGCGCATGTCATCCTGATTTCGCTAGATCTCCTCTGATGCTAAATAATCCGGATTAACGATGTTTAAGCAAACCTGGATAATTAAAAGTACATACTTTGAATTAAGGTGTTCCGGATTACGATGAGTCAAGCAACTAGTGGAACATGTTTTTAATGCTTGTGCATGTGCATGATTACATGGCACTTGGAGAACACATGCCACAAATAAATTAACTCATGTTTAATACATGATTTTGGGCCATTAATCTTGCAAGATAGTGATGTATTGACACATGAATTCCACAATACATCATATGATTAAAAATATCACCCACCAAGAGTTAAAATTCAGCCATCACTCATTCTTCCCTCATTTTTTCCCCAGCTCTTTCTTTCTCTTCCCACTCCACAAAAACCCTCCTCCTTCTCTCTACCAAATTTCGAAATTTTCAGCTTCTTAGCTCCCAAAATTCTTGTGAATTTATGAGTTCATGTTACATGCAATTAAGGATTTATAAGCTACAAGGTTAGGGAAGAAGACCCAACAAGAATCTTTGAGTTTGGAGCATTCTTGAGGGAGGAAAGAAGAGCTTGGAAGGAGAAAGGAGCTTGGTTGATTCAAGGGCTTGGATTGTGCTTCAAATCTTCAATATACAGCGAGGTATAACATGAATCTTGAGTTTTATTAACTTTGATTTAGGTTAAAGAACCGAATTTTGGTGTATAAGTTGAGATTTGGTTGATGTATGATGTATCTGTTATGACTTTGGCACATACAGTAGGTTTGGTAAATATTTCGAAAATGATAGGCTTTGAATTTGAGGTTGGTGTCCCTAATAAGAGTTGTAGTATTTTGTGTTAGCTTTAATTGGCCACCAAAATCAGTTAATTTACAGTAAATATGAAAATGTTATGGTCATTTTACTAAAATGTATAAAATCTGGAAATTCGGTGCATTCAAGTTTCATGCAGTGTGTTCTTCAAATGTTTGGGAATAAATGGCTACGAATTTGATTTTTTAACTTTTTAATAAGAGTTGTAGTATTTGGTGTTAGATTGCATTTAGAATTGTCCTCACTCAGTTTGGAGTTCATCTACAAAAGTTATGCTAATTTACCAACAACTATGCAATCTGAAAACAGGGTATCTACGAGTTTTTAGGCTGAAACGTTTTTCAAAGAATGTACCTCAAGATGAACTAATTAGCTTAAAGCTCATAAAAGATGTATTGTATAATTTTGAGTTATCTAAATTCTCCCACTAGAATCACGTCATTTGGATGTTGTATGATTTAGTTATGAAGTTTTTATGAAAAGTGTTCACTTTAGAACTTGAAAATTCCCATCTTGCTTTAAGTGATGTTTAGACCCAATTTGCATTAGGTAAATGATCTAATTTGGGGAAGTGTCAAACATATGAAATGTCATATTTTGAGTTAGCTTTCAAGTTGAATTGGACTCATGTAATTTGGTTAGGTATTGGAAATTTATGAGCCAATTACTATGAGCATGTAAGCTGAAATTTTAAGAAATTTCCTAAGCGTCAATGTTTGGTTTATAAACTTGATATTGGAAATAATTGAACACTTTGATGATATAATTGAGGTGTAAATGACCAGGTTAACAGATCTCGAGGTTTAGAGTACTCGGTAGATATAGAATTGGTCCGAGGTACGTAGAAAATCGGTTCTATCACGATGTCTGTCAAAGACATGTGATGTCCCCGGGGCATGATTTACTTGTCATTACTTGCTACTTATGTGACTATATGTCATGTTGATCCTATCAATTCTTTTGTTGATACCTTTATCCTTTCGTTGGTATCTGTGATGCGTGTCTGGGGATTATGGGCACGTCGATGGCTCGGTGGAGAGACCGAGCTGAGAGATGCCGTAGCGACATGTGTGCCGACGTCGCCGAGACACGAGAGATGATGGACCTCCTATGGCTCGACTGAGAGAGATATCGTAGCGACGAGCGTGTCAACGCCCTGCTCTAGCTTGATGATTTGATTGATGATCCTTCCATTGGACTATTGAGATCTTGATATTGGAGATTTGATATCCCTCATATGCATTTGCATTCAAGCACGACATGCATCGCATGTTACTTTATCATACATTTTGATTTTACCTGTTTCTCGTACTGGGTTTGGACCCCCTTCGCGGGGTCTTTCATGTCTTTGTTGTATGGACATGATAGGTGGTACATGTGGACATACTATGGATGCTCGAGATGAAGCATTGATGAATACCAGAGCTCCTTGAGAGCGAGCTCTGGTATATGTTTTGAGTCCCAGTAGTTGTTAGAGTATATTTAAATACGATTCTTTACCGGGTTATGCCCCGAGTATCTGTATTTTAAGTATTACTTTACCGAGGAGTTTATATGTGATGCGTATGTTGATGAAATTTAAATAATCTTCCGTTGTTAACGTAAAATAATCATTGTGTGATAATTAAACGCACGATTAAGACCAGCCCTCAAAGTTGGTATCAGAGCATAATCTGGGATATGCTCGAACTAGAGTTAGGACACGTTTGTTTAGGCACGAATAAAATGTTTGCACATGTGCATGACTACATGATTTTATATGCTATTATTTGTTTGTCTGATATGACCTCATGATAGATAATTGAGTTTAGGCATGTAAATCTGAGAAGGCCTGAATATTAACTGAGTTTGTTAATGACCTACATATAAAGTTAAGCATGTACTTATAGTAGGCCTAATGGTCTATAAATTTGACACCCATGCTATTTTAATTATGGGATAAATCTTTGTTTATTGCATTGAGGTGATCGATAAGGTTAGAAGGTATGTATGTAATATGTATAGGCATAAATATTAACTGAATCGTTAATAAGGATTTTAGAATAGCCTATACCTGACGTAGATAAGTAACAAGTTATTATCCTTTTGAGGATTAACCTTTACACATTGGCAAAGAACAACAAGAACTAGAGACTAATGAGGCAATGATTTATGCCGAAGGATACAACGAGACATGTATTACGTCTAAACAATTTCGTAAAGCCGGATCCCTTATCTTTCTTCCAGAATATGATTTCCATCTAATTCTTGCTGGAAAAGTTTAGCTATTCGTAGCACTATATTGCGAATATAGTATCTTGATCCCCGTATTTGTGTCTACCCAAATTTATTGACTCTGCGGGAAGGGCAGAATCGTAAACTTTATCTTTTGGATCTTATCGAGTGAATCCAATCAATCGAAATCTTTCAAGTGAGTCTCTGATTTGAACCAGTTTAACCGATAGGGCAAAAGCTGTGATCGAATTGATTAGAGGAAGCACTTAGTTGTTCCTCAGTCATCTCAGAAGCCGAATATTCAGGTTTGGAGCAATTCAATAGTAGCTCCAATAGTATATCAATAACAATAGAGGCCGCAATAATTTTAGAAACCGCAAAGGTTAAATCGAAACATACAAAGATTGAGAAGATATTACTTCAGATCATTCGGAACCAGTGGTTCTAGAAGTGATTATGGGCTGTTGCTAGATAGTGAATTATTGAGGATAAAGACAACCTACAGATCAATGAGGGATTCGAAAGTCTTACAAGACTGTGGTCAGATAGAGTATTATCTCAGAGTTGACCGTTACGGATGGATACAAAAGTAGTTTTCGACAGTGGCTCTCGATTTTGATCCACTCAGTTCCACCAGTAGTTCAGTCAATTGCAGAGTGGGAGTACTACTCCGCAACTTTTTCCGAAACCCTCAACAAACCAGAGTGTTCGCTTTGACAAAGGACCAAGTTGGAGAGATTTCAGGAAGTGTGGTTGCAAGTATATGTTTTAATTTCGATCGCAATGAACAAATTTTTGTGATACAAGAACTTCAAATATCACATCAGCTGATAGATTCACTCAAACAAGTTATGTTGCATTAACTGTATACTACAGTATGATAATAGTTCATGATCAGGAACTTGATGGTGCTACCAGCAGACAAGCCTGATTGGATACTCGCATTGAGTACCTAGATATTGTACATTCTTTCAGTGGTACAATACGATTCTGATCATTGAATGGTCCTACATGGAATCGTTATGGCCTAGTATGCCATGCTATTACCGTTAGCATCGATGATGAATATGCTTTGGCTGTTATCCTTTGAAAATTAAGGATCTATGAATTATATGATTGGTATCACAAAGGAAGAGCAGCAGTTACCATACAATTCGATGTGATAGAGAACTTCCTAACATGTTAGTCAGATGAGATTTCAGAATTCTCCACCAAGGAGCGAAATCATTTTCTACACTGAAATAATGCTAGGTACGACGCTAGTTGCTAAAACACTATATGAGATGGCATCAACATATTTCAAGGAATTGATAAAGCAGTTGCAGAATCTTTTGAGTAAAGGTTACATACGTTCGGGTATGTCACCATGTGGAGCACTTGTTCTTATGTGTAGAAGAAAGATGGTACGCTGACGATATGCATCGAGTTCAGATAACAGAATCGAGTTACTTTCATGAATAAATACATGTTGCCTAGAATTGATGATCTAATTGATCAACTTCAAGGCGTAACAGTCTATAAAAAGATAAACCTCCACTCAGTTTAAGAGTCTGTAAGGATGATACTCCTAAGACAGTTTAGGACTAGATATTTGGGCTTAAATTTTGAGTAATGCCTTTTTAGTATGAGAAATGCGCCTACAATATTAATGAATCGAGTGTTCAGAAATCTCCTAAGCATGATCATAAGGTATTTGTTCCAAAGGATCAGTAGATCCAAGTAAAATTGGGGCAGTGACAAATTGGTCCAGACAAACAAATGTACTGGAGATTCGAAGTTTCTAGGGTATGACAGATCATTACAGATGTTGCATTAAGTGATCCTTGCAGATAGCCAAGTCTATAACCCAATTGACCCAGAAGAATCAGGGTTTCAACTGTTTAGATGAATATAAAAACAGTACCCATAAACTGAAGCAACATTTGACTACACTCCAATGTTAGCTTTGCTATCAGGATCAAGAGAATATGCAATTATACAAACACAACAACTAGAGGATTGGAAATGTATCTTCATGTGGTATGGAAAATATTGTCGGTGCTTCAAGTAATTGAAACTCACAAGAATTGACATTCTGTCTATAATCTCGAATTAACCACTATCACTGTTGTGCTGAAGTTATGGCACCACTAATTATATGAAAAATAGTTCATTATTCACCGTGATTATAAGAGGTTGGTATATAAATATATGCACTCAGTCAGAATTGAATACGAATCAGAAGTTATGATTAAAACTATTGAAAGACTTTTTCGGTGAATAACAGTAGCATCCAGGAATGACAGATCAAGAAACAGATTCTTTGAGTGGTAAAACTCTAGATGCCAAGGTAGCATCTGTGCATGTATGACTGAATTACGACAATTTGTATGCATCCTTATGGACATGTTAGTCACAAATAAGGCTTTTTCTTGTATAGCTTGTTGCGTTTTTGAGCCACCATTTAGCTCAATGATTTGAAGGCTCAAGAATTAGACTCCAACATCCATTGTTGAGAGAACATGTAATGTCATAGCAACCATCTAGATTCTATGTACCGTGTAGTAGTTGAATGGCGAAAGAGTAACATATTGTTGATACCGAATCTTACGAACTGGAAGAAGCATTTACTTCATGAGGTACTGCAGTCCCTGTTAGTATCGTATCGAAAACTGTAAGGTATACCTTGAGGAGACACTTCTAGGAAAAAATATGAAAAGAAATTCATAATGTATGAACAAATGTTTAACCTGTCAAGAGGTTAAAGCATAAAAAGAATGAAACTAAATATCATGTTTCAACTTTTCGAAGTATCACAGTGGAATTAAGTGTGCATTGCTCTGAACTTTGTGACTCACTTACCCAAATCAAATAGAAGTTTTGATACAATATGGGTCGGGATTGAAAGACTGACGAAATTAGCACATTCTTCCATATAATCATACTTTACCTAAAGAAAACAACACGATTGATAAGGTGATTCGTGTATACAGAGTATCAGTTTCCATTATTCCGGATAGAGATTCAAAATTTGTATCGAGATTAGGAGTTTCCAAGAAACCATGGAGACAAAGTTGATGATGAGTACTATCCATCATATTCAGACGATCTGAATTAACAGATGAAGCTTTGAATAGAGCACTGAAAGTAAAGGCTAAGAGTTATTCTTCTGAAGATGAAGAAAAACTCTCAAATTATCATAATGAAATGCAGGCAAGCCTGTAAGATTTAGAAAATATATGAAGGCAGACTGAAATAGGTAAGCTAGCGTTGCCAACAAGAGAAAAAAATCAATTGAATTGGAGATCAACGATGGAGTATTCTCCAGAAATCTCCTTATGGGAAGTTTCAGCTCGGACGTCGAGGTAGACTGTCACCTCATACATTGGTCCTTACCAGATCTTAGAAGTTTTCGATAATAAATGATGTACCTCAGTCTCGCATGTTTCAGACAATAGAGATTGATATGAACAATTCTTGTCCTTGAGGGACGACCTATCTGATTGTGAACAGTAATGAGAAGGTACTATAGAATCGTACCATTGATGAGTTACCATGGTACATAGAAATCATGGGATTTGGAGGCCAAGTTGTGACATGAATGTCCATACTTATCTGAGAACATTGATTTGTATCACATGTCTAATTCATACGAGCAATCAATGCATTTGTAAAGCCAAACAAATGGAATTTATGTGTTGGAATTCATAATTTTGTGATTTCGAGGACGAAATCTTATAGGGGGAGGGGGGGAATGTAAGGCACCGATACTAATTAATCCGGATTACCGATGTTTAATCAAACCCAGATAATTAAAAGTACAGACTTTGAATTAATATGTTTCGGATTACGATGAGTCAAGCAACTAGTGGAACATGTTTTTAGTGCTTGTGCATGTGAATGATTACATGGCACTTGGAGAACACATGCCACACATTAAATTAACTCATGTTTAATACATGATTTTGGACCATTAATCTTGCAAGATAGTGATGTATTGACACATGGATTCCACAATACATCAAATGATTAAAAATATCACCCACCAAGAGTTAAAATTGAGCCATCACTCATTCTTCCCTCATTCTTCCCCACCTCTTTCTCTCTCTTCCCACTCCACAAAAATCCTCATCCTTCTCTCTACCCAATTTTGAAATTTTCAGCTTCTTAGCTCTCAAAATTCTTGTGAATTTATGAGTTCAAGTTACATGCAATTAAGGATTTAGAAGCTACAAGGTTAGGGAAAGAAGAACCCAACAATAATCTTTGAGTTTGCAGCATTCTTGTGGGAGGAAAGAAGAGTTTGGGAGGAGAAAGGAGCTTGGTTGACTCAAGGTCTTGGATTGTACTTCAAATGTTCAAGATATAGTGAGGTATGCCATGACTCTTGAGTTTTATTAACTTTGATTTAGGTTAAATGATCGAAATTTTTTGTATAAGTTGAGTTTTGGTTGTTGTATGATGTATCTGTTATGACTTTGGCACATGCAGTAGGTTTGGTAAATATTTCAAAAATGATAGGCTTCGAATTTGAGGTTGGTGTCCCCTAACAAGAGTTGTAGTATTATGTGTTAGCTTTAATTGACCACCAAATTCAGTTAATTGAGAGTAAAGATGAAAAAGTTATGGTCATTTTACGGTGTAAGATCTAGAAATTCAGTGCATTCGAGTTTCATGCAGTGTGTTCTTGAATTTCTGGGAATAAATGATTACGAATTTGAAGTTTTACCTTCTAATAAGAGTTGTAGTATTCGGAATTAGATTCCATTTAGAATTGTCCTCACTCAATTTGGAGTTCATCTGCAAAAGTTATGCTAATTTTACCAACAACTATGTAATCTGAAAACAGGGTATTTACGAGTTTTTAGGCTGTAATGTTTTCAAAGAATGTACCTCAAGATGAACTAATTAGCTTAAAGCTCGAAAAAGATGTTGTAGAATTTTGAGTTATCTAAATTCTCCCACTAGAATCAGGTCATCTGGATATTGTATGATTTACTTATGAAGTTTTTACGAAAAGTGCTCACTTTAGAACTTAGAAATTCCCCTCTTGCTTAAGTGATGTTTAGACCCAATTTTCCTTAGGTAAATGATCTTATTTTGGGAAGTGTGAAACATATAAAATGTCATATTTTGAGTTAGCATTCAAGCTAAATTGGACCCATGTAATTTAGTTAAGTATTGGCAAATTTATGAGCCAATTACTATGAGCATGTAAGCTGAAATTTTAAGAAATTTCCTAAGGGTCAATGTTTGGATTATAAACTTGATCTTGGAAATAATTGAATACTTCGATGATATAATTGAGGTGTAAATGACCAGGTTAACAGATCTCTAGGTTTATTCGACGAGTACTCGGTAGATATAGCTTTGGTTCAAGGTACATAGAAAATCGGTTCTATCACGATGTCTGGCAAAGATATGTGATGTCCCCGGGGCAAAATTTAATTGCATTACTTGCTACTTATGTGACTATATGACATGTTGAACTGCAGTATGTGAATTACATGATACATTGACTGCATGATATATGATGACATGATATATTGAGATGCATCACATGAGATTATGATATTGCATGATGCATTGACATGCATGGACATTGAGCATGTGATGTTGATCCTATCGATTCTTTTGTTGATATCCTTTTGTTGGTATCTGTGATGCGTGTCTAGGGATGATGGGCACGCTGATGGCTGGTAGGAGAGAGCGAGCTGAGAGATGCTGTAGCGATTAGTGTGCTGACGTCGCCCAGACACTAGGGATGATGGACTGCCGATGGCTCGACTGAGAGAGATATCGTAGCGATGAACGTGTCGACGCCCTGCTCGAGCTTGATGATGATTGATGATCCTTCCATTGGACTCCTGATATCTTTGATACTGGAGATTTGATATCCCTAATATGCATTTGCATTCATGCACGACATTCATCGCATGTTACTTTGTCATACATTGTGATTTTACCTGTTTCTCGTACCTGGGTTCGGACCCCCTTCGTGGGGGCTTTCATGTCTTTGTTGTATGTGCATGCTAGGTGGTACAGGTGGACGTACTATGGATGCTCGAGATGAAGCATTGATGAATACCAGAGCTCCTTGAGAGCGAGCTCAGGTATATGTTTATGTTTTGAGTCTCAGTTGTTGTTAGAGTACATATGCCCCGAGTATCTGTATTTATTGCTTTACCGATGAGTTTATATGTGATGCTTATGCGATGAATAACGTGCTAAATTGTGAAACTGGAATTACATATTTTTGCAGTACTATGATATATGTAAAATCAAAACTTTTGGGCCACATGTTGATGAATTTTAAATAATCTTCCGCTGTTAACGTAAAATAATCATTGTGTGATAATTAAACACACGATTGGGACCGGGCCCTTACACCTCTTGGTTTCTCCGGAGCTGTTTTTGCTCACCACGCATCAATTCCTGGAGAAAGTTAAGTGCCATTAGCTCCTTTCTAGAGATTGGAATCTTTGAGGGACGGTAGTAGGAGAAGATATGGTAGAATAGCGATGACGGACGTGGCTGCATGATGACTGTGGCTGCTCTGGCTCCAGTGATGGCCTTGGCGCTGACTCGTGGATGTGGTATTGCAATTCGAAGAGGTGTGAATGGGTTCAGTGTCTCTTCATTCGTATCCCAGGGTACACCTTCCTGCCGACACAATTCAGTAATTAGGGATGGGAATGGAAGACCAATCGTGGTGGACCCTTCCACCACCAATCGCATAGAAGATGCGATGATGCTTCCAATATTTACCGATCGGCCAGTCATGATAACAAATACTACATTGTTCTATCCTTGGTAACCATTACTGTCTGTAGATGGTAAGACCCGATGTGAAATGAAAGTGAACCAATATCCGCCTCGGCTTTCAACTGCATCTTCTTAAAATTCTTGATTTTACCATCATGAGTCCGTGTCCATTCCGTACCCTCCCCACATAGGGTGCAGATGACCTCATCGTAGTCTATATGGTGTTACACGTAATCTGAATAATCGTCTTCTTCGATGTGTGGCATCCTGTAGATGTGATTAATCCATGCACTATCGAACAGGAAGTGCTTCCTACGAATGGTGACATAAGGTACATCCACGGAGGCCTTGTAGTTAGCAAAGAAATCTTTTATATTGGAATCACGGCATGGCATGGTGGTCGCACAAATCTCAACCAATCTCGTCTTTTGCTTCTCAAAGGATAGCAGAATCGGGAGTGTCCATTTCCATTCCACGTTCACTGACCAAGGGCTTATCACGCCATTTTTCTAAGAGATCCACGACCGCTTGATTAACAAATCGAGTAGTGTCATATGATGGGGCGGAGGATGAAAATAATGTTCCTATTCTTGACTTCTTTTTCGGTGCCATTAAGATGTACAACTTACAAGAAAAACACCAAAAAAATTCAAGAATTTCCAGTAAATCCCACAATGATGTGACTAGAACACTTATCAGATTTTGGTCCAAGTTTGTTAGTGGCATGACGTCTAACGTAAGCCTCACAACCCCAAATCTTCATAAAAGACATACTAGGACGCTTCCCATTCCATATCTCATATGGTGTCTTTTCCACTGATTTAGATGGAACACGGTTCAGTAAGAAAATCGTTGTTTCTAGAGCATGTCCCCAAAATGATATCGGAAGATCTGCATGACTCATCATTGATCTAACCATGTCTAACAAGGTTCGATTTCTCCTCTCGGATACACCATTCCATTGTGGAGTATACGGAGGAGTGAGTTGTGGGACTATCCCACACTCCTTTAGATAGTCATGAAACTCTTGGCTTAAGTATTCACCTCCTCGATCTGATCGAAGGATTTTGATACTTTTGCCAAGTTGGTTTTGTACTTCATTGTTGAAATCTTTGAACTTTTCAAAGGTTTCATGTTTATGCTTCATTAGGTACACATACCCATATCTACTGAGGTCATCAGTAAATGTAACGAAGTATTGAAAACCACCTCTAGCTTGTGTACTTATTGGTCCACATACATCACTATGTATTAGTCCCAATAAAACATTTGTCCTTTCAACATGTCCCTTGAAAGGGGCTTTAGTCATCTTGCCCATTAAACAAGATTCGCATGTTTCATATGATTCAAAATCAAATGAATCTAATACTCCATCCTTATGAAGTTTAGATATGTGGTTCTCGTTTATGTGGCCCAAGCGACAATGCCAGAGATAAGTTGGATTACAATCATTATTTTTAATCCTTTTAGTATTTATGTTATACATAGGCATATCAAGATTTAATAAATAAAGACCATTCACCATTTGTGCAATAGCATAAAACATATCATTTAAATAAATAGAACAACAGTTGTCCTTTATCATAAATGAAAATCCACACTTGTCTAAACAAGAAATAGAAATAATGTTTTTGGTAATGGATGGCACAAAATAACAGTCTTTTAAAATCAACGATAAACCAGAAGGCAAAGATAAATAATAATCTCCTATAGCTAATGCAGCAACTCTTGCTCCATTTCCAACTCGGAGATCAACTTCGCCTTTCGCCAACAATCTACTCTCTTTGAGGTCCTGCACATTTACACAAATGTGAGATCCACATCCAGTATCTAATACCCATGATGAAGAAGTAGATAAATTGACTTCTATAACAAATATACCTGAAGTGGAAGTCACACTTCTTTTCTTTAGATCCTCCAGATATACTTTGCAGTTTCTTTTCCAATGGCCGGTCTCACCGCAATGAAAACAGTTCCCTTCCTTTGTTATCCCTCCCTTTGGCTTCAGTGCAGAAGACTTTTGCTTAGATTTAACAAAGACCTTCTTTGCTTTCTTATTGCCCTTAAATTTGGCCCTTCCTTTGCTCTTATTTATAATAAGAACATTTGCGGCCTTAGTCTTCTTTGTATTTGCTTCATATGTTCTCAACATACCAAGCAATTGTGGTAGAGTCTTTTCCATGTCAGTCATATTGTAATTTACTACAAATTGACTGAAGCTCTCGGGCAACGATTGCAAGATTACATCGGTGGCCAACTCTTGGTCCAATGGAAAACCCAGCTTCTCCAGATTCTCAATGTACCCAATCATCTTGAGCACATGAGTTCCAACTAGGCTTCCCTCTACCATCATGCACTGGAACAACGCTTTAGAGACGTCATACCTCTCTTGTCTAGCTTGTTGTTGGTACAATTGCTTTAAGTGTTCGATCATATCGAACACCTCCATTTTCTCATGTTGCTTCTGAAGCTCAGAGTTCATGGTGGCAAGCATAAGGCAGCCAACATCAAGTGCGTCATTCTGATGCTTCTTGTAAGCATCTTTATCGGCTCTAGTAGCCGTCAGGGGAGGTTCCTCAACAGGTAAGGGTTCCTCTAGGACATATTGTTTCTTTTCTTGCTTGAGGACTATCCTCAGATTCTAGGAAGTTTGTCCCATTTAATTTGTCCTTCTCAAGGACCGATCGCAGTGATAATGTGATTGTTGTATTGTTAATTGCCATGGATATCTAAATATAAATATGCAAAATAAGTTTATGATTTAATCATTTAACATGGTCTTATATTAAATGATGCTCCCACTATTTTGTTTAAAAATATCAACCCTCGAAACCTTTAGTGGGCCAAGATCCATATTTCACCTAATCTTGAGTTAGCTTTGGCTAATCGCCCAAGACTCGATTATTTAGTAGACAACACTTTGTCAATTACATCACATGTAATTCTTGGATAGTTGGACGAACAACGCTTTGTTCAATTCATCAAATGAATTATTATCCAACCCATGCCTCTAGGTTCCCAATCCTATTGAGATAACCTAGTTAAGTCGTACCCAATTTAAAGTATAACGGATATCACTTTTATCCTTTCGCGCCTTACTAAGATTGCCACGGTGCTTTACTTTGGCAAACCCACACATGTACAATCGAAGTTTTTGACGAGTACTTTTAATTTTTTGGAAGGCATCTAAAACTTAATATTTTAGAGGGATTTATTGATCTCATGATTAGTTTGATAATTTAAAATATGTCCACTACATATAGGTGTATACATATCTACATATATGTGTAATACAATTATCAATCTAAAACATAAGATAAATCATGCATCAACATACATAATTAAAACGTGACATGGTTATAGCCCCTACTAGCGACTTTCTCAAGCCAATGAGAAAATCCTAAGAGTCAACCTAAGGAAACTTCACAAGCACCTTCCTATGGCTCCTGTTTGTGAATGGCCTCCTCATCCCGGCATCAAGCTCCATCTCCATTGATCACTATCAACAAATAAACTATACTATTTACAAGATATAGAATTCCTCGATTCACATTCGAGGGGAACATAGGGGAGGGATAACATTTAGAATAAAATAGAGAAGGCACGACACGCAGGTCGTATTATAAATTACAAACATTCACAAATCCTATCTAATAGGTCAAAGGGCTATAACCATGCACCATGCTCAAACAACACATAAAACATGCTTTAACATTTAATTAATTAAATTCTAAACATTTTGAAAAATTATCGTACGCTCGGGACATCACATGCCACGAACTAAAACGACTAAACCATGAACCATCATGGTTCGAACCATCATGGACCAATCATGGGCCTAGGGTTCGAAACCCTAGCCCACGACCGAGCCATAGAGTGAGCGCCGGCGGCGCTAGGTTCTAACCCTAGCCGCCATGCTCTTACATGGTGTTTCCATCGAGCCAACTTGATCGAAACATTGGAATTTGTTAGCCACGAGTCACGGTCAGGCCATGCACGGTGGTGGCTCAACCATCTCGAGCCAAAGGTTCGAAAACCATAGCTCTCATGTGGTGAAGCCACTTATCCATGCATGCGTGAACCATTATCGAGCCAAAGAGTTCAAAACTCATCCACGTCTCGAAACCTCCATGCACGAACATGAGCCACAACGACTAGACCATCTCGAGCCAAGGGTCCGAAGCACCCTAGCCCTCATGTGGTGCAGCCGTGGGTCAAGTGCATAGGTGTTGGCCGAAAACAACTTGTTATGGATTTGATTATTCGCTTCGTGTATCGTATACATTAAACTTTAATTATATCAAATATAATTTCATGACAATTTCACAAATTCAATTTAATCATATCATATATGATTATATACAGTTTTATAGCATGTTATACAATTCTAATATGATTAAAACAATTTAACCACATAAATCCGATATGAGCCTTGAACACGGCTCTGATACCACTGTTAGTAATCCATCATGCAAAGCAACGCAGATAAAAAAATTATGGATTACATGACACCGGATCTATACATAGGTTGTCATATCGGATAAAAGAACAACAAAGTCTCACCCTTGTAGCATGTTTGAGCAGATTCCACGAAGCAGCGCATCCAACGATCTCCGAGTCACAAGCAACACCTCCAAGGTCTTGCCTCTACGGTATCCACACGATCAAATCGGACAAGGGATGTTCAAGAAAAAGTTGCTAGACTTGTTCTTAAACAAACAAACAAAAACCTCACGGTTACTATAACCGAACAAGGACGGCCGTGAAGATCAAGGCGGCGGCGGCGATGATCTTCGAACAAGCGGCGGCCGAGAGCTCCTAGAGTTTTTAGGTTTTATGATATTGAAAGCTTAATCAATTATTAACCTTGCTATCAAATTATATATTAGGATTTAATTAAGGTTCAAGACTTTCTTAAAGCCTCATGGGCCCAAACCCATGATTTAATTAAATCCTTATAATCATTTAATTAAGACTCTTCTTAATTAATTAATTCATCCAATGAATTTAATTCCCTTTATCGATTTAATCTTTTGTGCGACCCGATAGGATCTTGTAATGTTGGCAGTGACATAAAATCTCATTTTACGTTACAAGCAAAGAGCGGTGTCTAGCAACACATCAAGGCTACCCAAATTACAAGAATGTCAATGACTCGACATAACCTTTAGAACTTGTGATAATATTAACCATGTACCTTAATCCCTTTGTCCTTTGTGTTTAGATTGAACACGAGTCATGGAATAGTCATACTCGTATATTCAATCTCTATTTCTTGATCCCCAAGTAGAACTAGAATAAACAAATAAGCTCGATATCTCATATCGACTCATTCGAGCATGGCCATGCATTTTAGTTCTCACTTGATCAAGGGCCAAACACATCTCCTGTTATATAGAAGGGACAAATCCTATCTCGATCAGTCAACATCCCTCTACATAATTCGTAGTGTATCCAATAGTCGCCTTTATAGTTTACCCTGTTACGGGTAACATTGACAATATCAAGATACATAACTCCTTATGTTGGGATCTCTGATGATCACAAGTCGTAAGGATTACATACATTATTATCACTATGAGAATTGCTTATGACATTCATATAACTATCCATGTAGCATTCTCATGGTGGGTCTGTCCAGTACATCGTTCTCTAACATGTACCCATGTGTTGATTTGATATCTCATATCAATGAACAATTCATCAATCAACACATACTAGTCTCTACGTATTATCATTATCCTGTTGGGATATGCCCTAAGACAAGTCATTAGATGATTGTTTAAGACATACAATGTTTATGGATTTATGAATGGCAATTCATTATTATATATTATTCTTTTAACTGTGCATTGTGAATTAATATATATGTTAATGTCCTTAGAATAATATTGTATTATTCTTAAAGATGTCCCTAGTCAAGTATTATCATGAATAGGGATAATGATAATACGTAGAGACTAGTATATGTTGATCGATGAATTGTTCATTGATATGAGATATCAAATCAACATATGAGTACATGTTAGAGAACGATGTACTGGACAGACCCACCATGAGAATGCAACATGGATAGTTATATGATCGTCATATGCAATTCTCATAGTGATAATAATGTATGTAATCCTTACGACTTGTGATCATCAGAGATCCCAACATAAGGAGTTATGTATCTTGATATCGTCAAACGTTACCCGTAACAGGGTAATCTATAAAGGCGACTATTGGATACACTACGAATTATGTAGAGGGATGTTGACTGATCGAGATAGGATTTGTCCCTCCTATATAACAGGAGATGTGTTTGGCCCTTGATCAAGTGAGAACTAAAATGCATGGCCATGCTCGAATGAGTCGATATGAGATATCGAGCTTATTCGTTTATTATAGTTCTACTTGGGGATCAAGAAATAAAGATTGGATATACGAGTATGACTATTCCATGACTCGTGTTCAATCTAAACACAAAGGACAAAGGGATTAAGTTACATGATTAATATTATCACAAGTTCTAAAGGTTATGTCGAGTCATTGACATTCTTGTAATTTGGGTAGCATTGATGTGTTGCTAGATACCGCTCAATGCTTGCGACATAAAATGAGATTTTATGTCACTGCTAACATTACAAGATCCTATCGGGTCGCACAAAAGATTAAATCGAGAAGGGAAATTAAATTCATTGGATGGATTAATTAATTAAGAAGAGTCTTAATTAAGTGATTAAAAGGTTTTAATTAAATCATGGGTTTTGGCCCATAAGACTTTAAGAAAGTCTTGAACCTTAATTAAAAGCCTTTTAATATAAATACAAGGTTATGATTTAATTGTAAGACAGAACTTCATATCATTCAACCTAAATCTAAGCAAGACCACACGGCCTCCAAACCACCAAAAAGCTCTCGGCTTTCTCATCATAGCCGAAGAGAATTTGTGAGGTTTTGTGTGAGCCATTCGATTTAGAATCGAGTGTTCGATCTTGTTCCGGTTTAATAACTTGTCTAGCAACTTGTTAATAAACCATCCCTTCACCCGATTTGATCGTGTGGATACCGTTGAGGCAAAACTCATTGAGTTTTGCTATTGACTCGGAGAAGGCGTAGGACGTGGTGCTGCTCCGTGGATTCTGCTTCAAACACGCTACAAGGGTGAGACTCTTATGTATTCCTTAATCCGATATGATTACCTATGTATAGATCCGGTGTTAGTAATCCTAAAAAAAAATTTTATTCCGCTGCGTTGTATGCTCTGATGATTACTTACAGTGGTATCAGAGCCGTGTACAAGGCTCATATCGGATTTATGTGATTAAATTGTGTTAATCATATTAGAATTAATATTGCATGCTAATTGAAACTGTTTAAATTCATATATGATATGAAATTAATTTTAGTTTAGGAAAATCATCGTAGTAATTGTATTTGATATAATTGGCGAATAAAATTATTTATTGAGCATCAAATTTTCAGCCACCACCATCACAAATGTCACCATGGCTAGCCACATGAGGGCTAGGGTTTTCGAACCCTTGGCTCGAGATGGCTTAGTCGTTGTGGCTAATAATTGTGCATGGAAGTGTCGAAAATTAATTAGGGTTTAGAACCCATTGGACGTGACGGCTAGCTCATGACGGCTAGGGTTTCGAACCCTAATAGCCGTGCATGGCTCGACCATCATCGCCTTATTTTCTAAAGTTTTGATGCTTGGATGAGTTTTGAACTCCTTGACTCGATAATGGTTCACGCATGCATGGATTAGTAACTTTACCACATGAGAGCAAGGTTTTTCGAACCCTTAGCTCGAGATGGTTGAGCGAACCCCGTGCATGGCATGACCGTGACTCGTGGCTAACAAATTCCGGCGTTTAAAACAAGATGGCTCGATAAAATATCAAAATGGTGCGAGGCGGCTAGGGTTGGAACCCTAGTGCCGCCGCCACATGAGCCATGGCTCGGCCATGGGCTAGGGTTTCGAACCCTAGGCCCACTATTGGTCCAGCCGTGGGCTTTTTGGTTCGAACCATGGTGGTTCGTGTTTTAGTCGCTTTAGTTCGTGGCATGTGATGTCCCGAGCGTACGATAATTTTTCAAAATTATTCTACAGTTTTAATTAGAATTAAATTTAAAATGTTTAGAATTTAATTAATTAAATGTTAATGCATGCTTTATGTGTTGTTTGAGCATGGTGCGTGGTTATAGCCCTTTGACCTATTAGATAGGATTTGTGGATGTTTGTAATTTATAATACGACCTGCGTGTCGTGCCTTTCTCTATTTCATTCTAAATGTAATCCCTCCCCTATGTTCCCCTCGAATGTGAATCGAGGAATTCTATATCTTGTAAATAGTGTAGTTTATTTTATTGATGGTGATCAATGAAGATGGAGCATCGTGCCGGGATGAGGAGGCCATTCACAAATTGGAGCCAAGGAAGGTGCTTGTGAAGTTACCTTAGGTTGACTCATAGGATTTTCTCATTGGCTTGAGAAAATCATTAGTAGGGGCTATAACCATGTCACGTTTAATTATGTATGTTGATGCATGATTTATCTTATGTTTTAGTTTGATAATAGTTTTACACATATATGTAGATATGTATACAACTATATGTAGTGGACATATTTTAAATTATCGAATTAATCATGAGATCAATAAATCCCTCTAAAATATTAAGTTTTAGATGCCTTCCAAAATAAAAGTACTCGTCAATAACTTCGATTGTACATGTGTGGGTTTGCCAAAGCAAAGCACTGTGGCAATCTTAGTAAGGCGCGAAAGGATAAAAGTGATATCCGTTATACTTTAATTGGGTACGACTTAACTAGGTTATCTCAATAGGATTGGGAACCTAGAGGCATGGGTTGGATTATAATTCATTTGATGAATTGAACAAAGTGTTGTTCGTCCAACTATCCAAGAATTATATGTGATATAATTGACAAAGTGTTGTCTACCTAAAATAACCGAGTCTTGGGCGATTAGCCAAAGCTAACTCAAGATTAGGCGAAATATGGATCTTGGCCCACTAAAGGTTTTGAGGGTTGATATTTTTTAAAACAAAATAGTGGGAGTATCATTTAATATAAGACCATGTTAAATGATTTAAATCATAAACTTATTTTGCATATTTGTATTGTAGATATCCATGGCAACTAACAACGTTACTAGCACTTTATCACTGCGATCGGTCCTTGAGAAGGACAAATTAAATGGGACGAATTTCCTAGACTGGCATAGGAACTTGAGGATAGTCCTCAAACAAGAAAAGAAACAATATGTCCTAGAGGAACCCTTGCCCGCTGAGGAACCTCCCCTAACAGCTACAAGAGCTGAAAAAGATGCTTACAAGAAGCATCAGAGTGACGCACTTGATGTTGGGTGCCTCATGCTTGCCACCATGAACTCTGAGCTTCAGAAGCAACATGAGGAAATGGAGGCGTTCGATATGATCGAACACTTAAAGCAGTTGTACCAACAGCAAGCTAGACAAGAGAGGTATGACGTCTCTAAAGCGTTATTCCAGTGCAGGATGGTAGAGGGAAGCCTAGTTGGAACTCATGTGCTCAAGATGATTGGGTACATTGAGAATCTGGACAAGCTGGGTTTTCCATTGGACCAAGAGTTGGCCACCGATGTGATCTTGCAATCGTTGCCTGAGAGCTTCAGTCAATTTGTAGTAAATTACAATATGACTGACATGGAAAAGACTCTACCACAATTGCTTGGTATGTTGAGAACATATGAAGCAAATACTAAGAAGACTAAGGCCACAAATGTCCTTATTGTGAATAAGGGCAAAGGAAGGGCCAAAGCTAAAGGCAACAAGAAAGCAAAGAAAGTCTTTGCTAAATCTAAGCCAAAGTCTTCTGCACTAAAGCCAAAGGGAGGGATAGCAAAGGAAGGGAACTGTTTCCATTGCGGTGAGACCGGCCATTGGAAAAGGAACTGCAAAGTATATCTGGAGGATCTAAAGAAAGGAAGTGTGACTTCCGCTTCAGGTATTTTTGTTATAGAAGTCAATTTATCTACTTCTTCATCATGGGTATTAAATACTGGATGTGGATCTCACATTTGTGTAAATGTGCAGGATCTCAAAAGGAGTAGGACATTGGCGAAAGGTGAAGTTGATCTCCGAGTTGGAAATGGAGCAAGAGTTGCTGCATTAGCTATAGGAGATTATCATTTAGCTTTACCTTCTGGTTTATCACTGATTTTGAAAGATTGTTATTTTGTGCCTTCTATTACTAAAAACATAATATCTATTTCTTGTTTGGACAAGTATGGTTTTTCATTTATAATAAAGGACAATTGTTGTTCTATTTATTTAAATGATATGTTTTATGCTAGTGCACAAATGGTGAATGGTCTTTATGTATTAAATCTTGATATGCCTATCTATAACATAAATACTAAAAGGATTAAAAATAATGATTGTAATCCGACTTATCTCTGGCACTGTCGCTTGGGCCACATAAACGAGAACCGCATATCTAAACTTCATAAGGATGGAGTATTAGATTCATTTGATTTTGAATCATATGAAACATGCGAATCTTGTTTAATGGGCAAGATGACTAAAGCCCCTTTCAAGGGACATGTTGAAAGGGCAAATGTTTTATTGGGACTAATACATAGTGATGTATGTGGACCAATAAGTACACAAGCTAGAGGTGGTTTTCAATACTTCGTTACATTTACTGATGACCTCAGTAGATATGGGTATGTGTACCTAATGAAACATAAACATGAAACCTTTGAAAAGTTCAAAGATTTCAAGAATGAAGTACAAAACCAACTTGGCAAAAGTATCAAAATCCTTCGATCAGATCGAGGAGGTGAATACTTAAGCCAAGAGTTTCATGACTATCTAAAGGAGTGTGGGATAGTCCCACAACTCACTCCTCCGTATACTCCACAATGGAATGGTGTATCCGAGAGGAGAAATCAACCTTGTTAGACATGGTTAGATCAATGATGAGTCATGCAGATCTTCCGATATCGTTTTGGGGACACGCTCTAGAAACAGCGATTTTCTTACTGAACCGTGTTCCATCTAAATCAGTGGAAAAGACACCATATGAGATATGGACTGGGAAGCGTCCTAGTATGTCTTTTATGAAGATTTGGGGTTGTGAGGCTTTCGTTAGACGTCACGCCACTAACAAACTTGGACCCAAATCTGATAAGTGTTTATTTGTGGGGTATCCTAAGGAAACGAAAGGATACTATTTCTATTATCCCACCGAGAACAAAGTAGTTGTTGCTCGGACTGGTGTATTTCTTGAAAGAGAATTTATTTCTAGAAAAACCAGTGGGAGAAAAATAGAACTTAGTGAAGTTCAACCACAAGAAAACACTGAACCTGAAATTGAGATGGAAACAGAGCAGGCACCACAAACTGTTGTGGAAGAAGTACCTGCTCAAGAGACACAAGCCCAGCGTAGGTCTGTAAGAGAACACCGGGAGCCACAGAGATATGGATTTCTTGTGACTCAACAAGGTGACTTACTACTTATTGATGAGGATGAGCCGTCATCTTATCAACAAGCTATAATGGGCAATGATTCTGAGAAATGGCAAGAGGCCATGAAATCTGAGATGGAATCCATGTATGCAAACCAAGTATGGACTTTGGTTGATCCACCTAAAGGGGTACGACCCATAGGGTGCAAATGGATTTTCAAGAAAAAGACCGATATGGATGGTAACGTACAAACCTATAAAGGTCGGCTGGTTGCAAAAGGATTCAAACAAATTCATGGTATTGGCTATGATGAAACCTTTTCACCAGTGGCCATGGTTAAATCCATAAGGATCTTACTTGCAATAGCTGCATTTCATGATTATGAAATCTGGCAGATGGATGTCAAAACAGCTTTCCTTAATGGAAATCTGCTCGAGGATGTGTACATGACACAGCCCGAGGGTTTTGTCGATCCAAAGGATGCTGGAAAGATATGCAAGCTACAACGATCCATTTATGGATTGAAGCAAGCTTCTCGGAGTTGGAATCTTCGTTTTGATGACGCAATCAAAGAGTTTGGTTTTATCAAAAACGAAGATGAACCTTGTGTCTACAAGAAGGTCAGTGGGAGCGTAATCATTTTCCTAGTGTTGTATGTAGATGACATACTTCTTATTGGAAATGATATCCCTGCCTTGCAATCTGTAAAGATTTGGCTAGGGAATTGCTTTTCGATGAAAGACTTAGGAGAAGCCACCTATGTATTAGGAATCAAGATCTATAGAGATAGATCGAGAAGGCTTCTTGGTCTAAGTCAAAGTACATACATAGACAAGGTGCTTAAAAGGTTTAGCATGCAAGAATCCAAGAAAGGATTCGTGCCTATGACACATGGTATTTATCTCTCGAAGGAACAGTGTCCTTCAACACCAGATGAGAGACAACGCATGCGTAAGATTCCATACGCGTCAGCTATTGGATCTATCATGTATGCCATGATATGTACTCGTCCCGATGTATCGTATGCTTTGAGCATGACGAGCAGATATCAAGTTGATCCAGGTGAAGGTCACTGGATTGCTGTCAAGAACATCCTGAAGTACTTGAGAAGGACTAAGGATACATTCTTGATTTATGGAGGTGAGGAAGAGCTCAATGTAATGGGTTACACTGATGCAAGCTTCCAAACCGACAAAGATGATTTTCGATCGCAATCTGGATATGTGTATTGCCTAAATGGAGGTGCTGTGAGCTGGAAGAGTTCAAAGCAAGAAACAGTAGCCGATTCTACAACGGAAGCTGAGTATATTGCTGCCTCGGATGCATCAAAGGAAGCTGTTTGGATGAGGAAGTTCATTTCTGAACTTGGAGTGGTGCTTAGCATTAAAGATCCGATAGAACTCTATTGTGACAACAATGGAGCGATCTCATTGGCTAAGGAACCAAGATCTCACCAAAGATCCAAGCACATACTTAGGCGTTTCCATTTCATTCGAGAAATCGTTGAAAGGGGAGATGTTAAAATATGCAAAGTACCAACAGATGATAATGTATCTGACCCATTGACGAAGCCGCTGTCACAGCAGAAGCATGATCGTCATACTAGATCTCTAGGCATTAGGTATATGTCTGAGTGGTCTTAGTGCAAGTGGGAGATTTGTTGGGATATGCCCTAAGACAAGTCATTAGATGATTGTTTAAGACATACAATGTTTATGGATTTATGAATGGCAATTCATTATTATATATTATTCTTTTAACTGTGCATTGTGAATTAATATATATGTTAATGTCCTTAGAATAATATTGTATTATTCTTAAAGATGTCCCTAGTCAAGTATTATCATGAATAGGGATAATGATAATACGTAGAGACTAGTATATGTTGATCGATGAATTGTTCATTGATATGAGATATCAAATCAACATATGAGTACATGTTAGAGAACGATGTACTGGACAGACCCACCATGAGAATGCAACATGGATAGTTATATGATCGTCATATGCAATTCTCATAGTGATAATAATGTATGTAATCCTTACGACTTGTGATCATCAGAGATCCCAACATAAGGAGTTATGTATCTTGATATCGTCAAACGTTACCCGTAACAGGGTAATCTATAAAGGCGACTATTGGATACACTACGAATTATGTAGAGGGATGTTGACTGATCGAGATAGGATTTGTCCCTCCTATATAACAGGAGATGTGTTTGGCCCTTGATCAAGTGAGAACTAAAATGCATGGCCATGCTCGAATGAGTCGATATGAGATATCGAGCTTATTCGTTTATTATAGTTCTACTTGGGGATCAAGAAATAAAGATTGGATATACGAGTATGACTATTCCATGACTCGTGTCTAAACACAAAGGACAAAGGGATTAAGTTACATGATTAATATTATCACAAGTTCTAAAGGTTATGTCGAGTCATTGACATTCTTGTAATTTGGGTAGCATTGATGTGTTGCTAGATACCGCTCAATGCTTGCGACATAAAATGAGATTTTATGTCACTGCCAACATTACAAGATCCTATCGGGTCGCACAAAAGATTAAATCGAGAAGGGAAATTAAATTCATTGGATGAATTAATTAATTAAGAAGAGTCTTAATTAAGTGATTAAAAGGTTTTAATTAAATCATGGGTTTTGGCCCATAAGACTTTAAGAAAGTCTTGAACCTTAATTAAAAGCCTTTTAATATAAATACAAGGTTATGATTTAATTGTAAGACAGAACTTCATATCATTCAACCTAAATCTAAGCAAGACCACACGGCCTCCAAACCACCAAAAAGCTCTCGGCTTTCTCATCATAGCCGAAGAGAATTTGTGAGGTTTTGTGTGAGCCATTCGATTTAGAATCGAGTGTTCGATCTTGTTCCGGTTTAATAACTTGTCTAGCAACTTGTTATTAAACCATCCCTTCACCCGATTTGATCGTGTGGATACCGTTGAGGCAAAACTCATTGAGTTTTGCTATTGACTCGGAGAAGGCGTAGGACGTGGTGCTGCTCCGTGGATTCTGCTTCAAACACGCTACAAGGGTGAGACTCTTATGTATTCCTTAATCCGATATGATTACCTATGTATAGATCCGGTGTTAGTAATCCTAAAAAAAAATTTTATTCCGCTGCGTTGTATGCTCTGAGGATTACTTACATATCCCTATTCATGATAATACTTGACTAGGGACATCTTTAAGAATAATACAATATTATTCTAAGGACATTAACATATATATTAATTCACATTGCACAGTTAATCGAATAATATATAATAATGAATTGCCATGTCATAAAATCATAAACATTGTATGTCCAAACAATCATTCAATGATTTGTCTTAGGGCATATCCCAACACACTTGCGGTATAAAAGCGCTACACTAGAATTAATTGTTTAAAATAAAAGCGATCAAGTTTTTGGTTCCATTGCGGGGGACTAATTTGTATAATATCATACGAGATTAATTGTAATTTAGCCAATTTTTCCTTTGTTTTGTTTGTTTGTCAATTTTGACTATACGGTTTACTACATTTGTGTTTCTCCTTTTGGGTAAATTGTTACAGGTAGTCATCTTCTTGGTGCATGCTGAGGAGTAGCAATCCCATACTTGAGCCTTTTAAACCAGAAATTGAGCGAACGTTTCATAGGAAAATACGGGAAGCTCGAACAATGGCGGATAACAATCAAGAAGGGGGCGCGGATAATGAAGCACCGAATCCAAGATCTATGATGGACTTTGCTCAACCATCTTTCCATGGATCAATGTCAAGCATTACGAGGCCAAGTATTCAAGCTAACAATTTTGAGATAAAGCCTGCAATAATTCAGATGATCCAGCATTCAGTAATGTTTGGGGGAGTAGCCACTGATGACCCAAACCCTTACATCTCCAACTTCTTGGGGATTTGTGACACATTCAAACACAATGGCGTTTCAGACGACACCATCCGGTTACGGTTATTTCCCTTTTCATTAAAAGATAAAGCTAAAGCATGGTTAAATTCTTTACCTGCAGGATCTATTACCACTTGAGAGGGAATGACTCAAGCTTTCTTGTCTAAATATTTTCCCCCTTCCAAAACCGCAAAGATGAGAAATGATATCACCATGTTTGGGCAATATGATCCTGAAACTATATATGAGGCGTGGGATCGTCAAGGACTTGCTTAGGAGATGCCCACATCATGGTCTTCCTGTTTGGCTCCAGGTACAGACATTTTATAAAGGTTTATTTTCAACTAATCGTTCTATGATTGATGCAGCCTCAGGAGGATCCATCATGTGAAAAACACCGGAAGCAGCTCATGAACTCTTGGAAGAGATGGCTTCTAATAGCTATCAATGGCAATCAGAGAGGAATGTGCCAAAGAAACCGATTGGAGTTCATCAAATTGACGACATCACCGCTATTTCGGCACAGCTGGAAGCATTGAACAAAATGATTGATAGCATGAGCATGACAGCGATGCAATCTCAAGTATCACTTGTGATTTATGTGGAAGCAATCATCCAAGCATCGAATGCCAGGCAGCTAATCCATTTACTCAGTCTAATGAGTCTGCTAATCATGTAGGAAACAGACAGTCCAATAACCCGTACTCAAACACTTACAACCCGGGATGGAGGAATTTGGAGGTCCAACCAAAACAACGTGTTGAACCCACAACCACCACCGGGATATGTACCTAAGCCGAGTATGGAGGAGCTCATGACCAAGTTCATCTCATCAACTGAAACTAGGATGCAAAATCAGGATGCATCTATAAAGAAATTGGAAGTACAAGTGGAGCAACTTGCATCAATAAGGACGAGCTCAAGGAACACTATCTACTGATACAGTGAAAAACCCGAAGGAGCAAGCAAAATTGGACCACTGAGAAGGAGGTGGCAGTCCAGCTTGAGACTATAAATTAAGAACCTTCTTCTCTCTATCTCTTGATTGTTTTTCAATTTTTTTGAGTTCATCTTTTCATATTTTGGTTTTTTGTATTACTACCCAGAACCCCCACCGGAGCATGATGAAGACGACGATCACTCCCACCGGAGCATGATGAAGACGACGATCACTGACGATCGTTGTCGAGTTATGTGTTTTCCTTTTGTGCTTATTGTTTACTGTACATTGAGGGCAATGCACGTACTAAGTTTGGGGGGTGTTTACTGACATTTGCTGTTTTTCTCTTGTTACTTATCTTGCATGCCTATTGTATCATGAGATTAGATTGTTTTTGAGCATATAAAAAAAAAAAATTTGAAAAATGATTTCATCATTAAGAAATAATGAATTAGACTTGCAACGGTATTGCATGATGATATTAATCTCCATCTCAACTAGAGTCTTGAAGATTTTTGACTTGTTTGTGAATATCTGTGGTTGAGTAAATATTTAAAAATTGAGGAACATCTTGAGCACTTTTGAGTCATGATTGATGGAAATATATATTGGAAAGTGAAAGATTTTTGTTAACTATGATTTGTCTTGAGCATCTTAAAGCACTCTAGAACCTATTTGAGGGCACTTTGAGGCGAAATTTTATAATTATGAACTTCACTTGGACATGATTTAGGTGATCTTTGGAATGTTTGAGCCTTTCAAGCTTACCCAATCTATATCAATCTTTAGTGTCCAACTTTGAGCTTGATTGAATAAAAATGGAAAATAGTCACCATTCAACTTTTGTTGATAAACTCATTATACCTATCTTGTGTAGCCTAAAATGAAAAAAATTTATCCTTACCCCAAGGGAGTATAATGAATCTCATTAGATGCACATAAATGACTATATTTTAATGAGCTTATTGTGATAATGTTGATGAATGAGAAGAAGAAGAAAATAAAGAAAAGAGAAGAAAAGCCTTGAAAAAACATGTATAAGAACCGCAGTGGCCAAGGCTAGACAAGAAAAAGAAGAGGAGCTTGAAATGTGCGAAAATTTGAATGGTATATAATTATACTCTCTTCTTTGCGCTTATCTTTTATTTGAAGCCGACACCCAAGGCCTGACAATATAAGATTAAAAAGTCCTTTTGATCCAAGTCTAGGAAATAATTACATTAATGGAGAAGTGCTTGAAAAGTAGGCTTATAGAGTGTTTAATAGTAATCTTGACTTTGAGTTTAATAGCATTATTTGATCCTGAAAATATATATGAAACTCAAGATTGACATTAACACACACGCACGTTCCGATTTTACGATGTATTGCTTGGCTTAGGAGAACGCTTCTTGTTGATTTTTGGATTGACTTATGGTTGAAGTGTCAGTGGGATTTCTGAGCTTTTACATTTGAGTTGCTAAGTTAATTCATTTAAAGTATTGAGGATAAACTTTGCATTTTGATCTTAATGCTTGCTCGAGGACGATCAAGTCTAAGCTTGAGGGAGTTGATAAGAATGAATATTACGTGTATTTGTGCAATGATATGGATATATTTTCGTGTTGATTCCTGGATGATGTCACGCTTTTTGGTATTTATTTGTTTGTTTTAGGAATCTTGGTGGGAAGTGGAAGAACTAAGCTAGAAAGACGAAAAAGGATCAAACCGAGGCAAGAAATGAAGAATTTGGAATCTGACATAACCGATCGATTGGAAGCGGAGCTCGATCGATCGAATGAGGCAGAGATTTGGCCAACAACAAAAAGCGGAGCTCGATCGATCGGTAATTTAGCTCGATCGAATTACCGATCGATCGAGCATGGCAAAGAAATGTTAAGCGAGAATGAAGAGTGCTCGATCGATCGGAAGTTGATGCTCGATCAATCGAGCGTGGCAGAAAAAGTCAGGGACGAGAAATCAGAGGGCTCGATCGATCGAGACAATTTCTCGATCGATCGAGCAACAGAATTTTCAGAAAAGG